>OY992811.1:3968355-4007135 GCA_963921375.1 Tiliacea citrago
GACAGCGCGCGGCCCGGCCCGGAGGAGGTGCCGTACACGCTGTGGGAGCGCATCGGCCTCGTGCCGGTCCACCCCTCCCGTGTGCGGGCACGGCAGTACTACCACCCCATCACAGACTTCGCCCTGTACGACTACGACAACGTGTCGCCCGAGGAGAAGGAGCTCACGGCGAAGTGGATGGCGCGGGTAATGGAGTTCAACGGCGCGACCCCAGTCGGTATCCTCTGCGCCGCTGGCTGCCTCGTCCTGCCGCTGCACACAGTGTACCGGATGCCTCTCCTCGTTGGCGCTGGTGTGACGGGCTTCGCGGTGGAGGTGACGCGCTCGTACCTCGCCGCCGCGCAACAGCGCCAGGACCTCGACGACTTTCTCCTTGCGAAGGAAATTTGGTACATCAAGAACGTGGAGACGTACCAGCTTGGCATCCCCCGCATGCCGCGTGGCAGGGAGCGGGAGTACCAGCAGTACGTGGACGGCGCGGCCTCGATGCAGACGCAAAGCCTGCCGGATGAGCTTGCGCGTGACCTGTGCATCTAGGGCCGCCGGTACGCGCGGCGCGGTCGCAGCTGCGCATGGACGTGTCTGGACGAGACGGGAAGGGTAGTGGATGACTGCCTTCTCGTTGGCCACAATAGCGCAGCGGCGACGCGGACGGCGTGCCACTCGCCGCATCTCCAAACAGCCTTTTGTCGTCTCGGCACCTCCTCTGCTCGTGCGACCTTCGTTTCCTTTTCTTTTCTGCTTGGTCGGTTTCCGCGGCCCGCGCTTACGGTCACGTGTGTGTGTCTGTGTGTATCTTGATGTGGTGTGTGTGTGTGTGTGTGTGTGTGTTTGTTCCTCACAGCTTCAGAAGGAAAAAGAACACGGGTGCCTCAGCTGTGTGCATGCTCCAGGGATGACGAGCGCCTCTAAAAAGACCACCTCTGCTGTTGCCCATATTGTTTTTTGTTTCGTCCCCCCTCATCTGCATCTCCACCGATGTCGCGTGCAGCAACGGATCCTGCATGTCTGCTCTTCAATACTTCTAAGCACACACACACACGTTTTCACATCGCACAGCAACACGGGAAACGCAACCACTGGTGCTACGAACACCGAACCTCTACTCGCCTACGCAAAAGCCCACTTCGAAGCAGATGCTGCTGTCAACCTCTACTCCCTATGCGCTGCGGACGGACAAGCTGAAGCCGTTGGCGTCGTGCCTGTCCAAGTGCTTCGGCATCGACTACCCCACTACAACCGCTAGTGCTGGCGATCTGCGGCAGCTTCAACCCGGCCCACAGCGCGCACGTGAAGCTGTTCGACACGGCGAAGCGCGCCATCGACGGCACGGAGGGCCGCACTGTCCTTGGCGGGTTCTTATCCCCTGTCGCGGACGCGTACGGCAAGCCCGGACTCCGCAGCGCCGCGGACCGCGTCGGTGTGCTGGATGCCATCCTACAGGGCCACGCCGACCTGAACGTGGACACGTGGGAGTGCACGCAGCCGACTTACGTGCGCACTCTGTACGTCCTACGTGCGCTGGAGGAGCACGTTAACGAGCACTACGCCTCGACTGAGCCCCAGGCGATGGCGGATCTCGCATCGCGCGGTGGTGTCGGCTGCGTCCGTGTCGTGCTCGTGTGCGGAGCGGATCTCTTCGCCTCCTTTTGGATCCCCGGCTGCTGGCCGCTGCACCTGTTGCGGCAGCTGCTCGACACCTTCTCCGTCGTCGTCGTGTACCGTGCCGAGACCCGTGGTGGGGTGCGTGGCGCTGACGACTTCGCGGAGGTGTGCCGAACGGCACCGGTGCTGACGGAGACGGCCGCGAACGGCACCACGACGACGATCGACATGCGGCAGTACCGCTTCACCTTCACAAACTTTCCAGAGCCCGACGACACTTCATCGACGGCGGTTCGGAATGCAGCTGTGGCCTTGGCAGAGACGCCGCAGGCAGATACGGCGACGCGTGCGGCTCTCGGCTCGCGGCTGCGTGCGATGCTGCCGGAGGCGTCGGTTCCCCTCGTGGTACGTCTGTACGGCGGCGCGGCGGAGTCGGCTCCCCCACAGCAGCACCGAAGGCAACCGCTCGACGTGCTTGCAGGATGCAAGTAAGCGCCAACGTGATGTGTGTGGGGGTGGTGGGTATCGAGCTCACCTTCAACGTGCCACTGTGTGTGTGCGCGCGCACTGTGGTTGGCGCGAAGTGTCGGCGAGCAAGCGCTTGGGCTGTCTACACCGTTGTTTCGTCTATCTGGGTGTGTGTTGACGTATATGGGAGCGGGGCTCACCTCACAAACAGACATCAGCGATACGTGTTGCGTGTTGTTGCTCTGATGAATGGGACCCCCTTAAAGAGCCGTCGTATCGGCCCACACGTTGACCGCAAGTCCAGTGCATTGTCTCAGTCCATGCTGCAGACCCCTCTGTCGTTGCGTAAATACACACAGACACACACACACACCCACTCCCTCTCCCTCACTCTCTCCCTCCCTCCCTGTCTTCCTTCTCTGCGCCTGTTTTGTGTGTGTGTGGGTGCCGTCTTCCTTCTCGCCCCTCACCCATCGCTTGAAGTTGCTGAACATCGTCGTTGTCCGCACCACGCGCACAGCTGCCCTCACCTGTAAGCCCATTCCCTCTGCTGTCACGACCTGGACGCACACGCGTGCACACCGGTCACGCGCACATACAAACACACCCGTTTTCTTCCTTGCCCAAGTTTTTGGAGCCCCCCGAAGCGCCCATCCCCTGCCTCGTCTCTCTCTCTCCGTGGCGGTGGACTGGGCCACGGCTGCGCGTATCTCCCTCCCCATCCGCTGTCCCCCTTGCGTCTGCGGCGGTGCCGCACATCGTGCGTGTGTGTATGTGTGTGTGTGTGTGTGTGTCGGTCAGACCGACACTCTTTACCACGAGCCACTGCTCCCTGTGACTTCATTCCACTCCTTGCTCCGGTGGCTGCGGCGTCCTAGCGATGAAGCACGTGTCGCCGACCTCGTCGTCGTCGTCGGCCGGTGTGTCGCGCAGCCCGCGCACGCCCTTCAAGAAAACATGGCTGCTCCCGCCCTTCTCTCAATCCCGTGCCCGCTCGCTCGAGAAGAAGGAGAGCTGCGGCACGACGGTTGGCGTAGCCGTTCTCGTCCTGATCATCGCCGCCGGCGCCTGGTATACGTTTGACCTCTGCCGCTTCGACGCATCGAAGCTGCTCCGCGCACCGCTGATCCTCAACAACTCGTACACTTCCAAAGCGACGGCAACGGGCGACACGTCAGCCGAGCCCAGCTCGACCTCCACGCCGTCCAGCAAAGGCCGGAAGGGTAGCGCGGCTGCCACGGCCACGCAGAGCGTGGCGAGCTTCTACGCGGAGGCCGGCAACTTCCGCTGCCCGCAGTCGCAGCGCTACACCAAGGCCGAGGTGGCGCGGCACGCGACGGAGGACGACCTCTGGATCGTTGTGGACGGCAACGTTCTGGATGTGAGTGGGTTTGTGAGGCAGCACCCGGGTAATGCGATGCTTCTCGACGGCGCGGGTGGCCATGAGATGGCGACTGTGTTCGCCCGCTTCCACGACCCAACCTCTGTGCAGCTCTTCGCGAGCTTCTGCATCGGGCAGCTGCAGCGGTGACAATGGGAGACGACGAGCATGTGTGCGCGCGTGCGTGATCTTTGCCTTTCTCGCTGTTCTCCTTTTTTTTTTTCCGCGGTGCTGTCCGAGTCACGCCTTCCCTTGTGCGGCGCCCCTGTGCACGCGAGCGGCTTCACGTGTGCGTATGTGTGCTCGCTCTCGGGGCTTCTTTGCACCTCCTGCAGACTCGCATTGTGCTCTACTCTTGCCTGTGCTCGAGTGACGCAGCGTGGGTAGTGTCTCTTTCTTCTTGTATTATGCATCTGTGTGCTACGGCGCACCCACTCGACGGTGGGGGAGGGGCCCGTGCGTTAACGGAAGGAGGGACGGGATGAGGTGTGAAGGGGGTGGGGGAGGCGGAGGTGAAGGAATGCCCCACCTCGCTTCTCTTGTTGCGCCTGGAGTACTGCCCGTATGTCCTGTTCCCTTCTCTCTGCACTTGTGTGGCTTCCGACTTGGCGTCTTGTCCTCCATCGAGCGTGCGTGCTTGTCGCCCACGGACGTTGTACCTTACTGCTTCCTTCTCTTACCCCTTTGATCTTACCATCTGTCCTCGTCCCCCCCCCCCCCCCACTGCTTCCCTCCGTTACGGAAACGAGTGCGTCTCGCCGAGCAACACACGGGGAGGTTGTCGTACAGGCATCTTGTCGCGTTGATCTCGATGACCGTGTACGTGTTGCATCCCCACTTCCTCCCTGTGTGTGCGTGTATGGCAGATGCTATCGTATCCTCGCCGTTCTTGGTTTCGTCTCTGCTCCACAGCTGACGACACGCTGTACTTCTGCAAGGCCAACGGGTTGGCGCTGCCAGTGCAGGAGTCGCAGCAGACGCCCGGTTCGCCAACGAGGACAACAAGATAAAATGAACGCTAACATGGACCGTGGCCAGGCGCAGGTGAGGCTCGGACACCACGCCGTCGCTCTCGCCGCACAACCCTCCAACTCCCCCTCCGCCTACCCCCACTGCCTAGAAGGATCACCTCCGGGCTTTCTTCCCCCCTCTCTGCAACTCCTTCCCACGTCCGTGTCAGAGCTGTGTGTGTGTGTGTGTGTGTGTGTCCATGTGTCTGCGCTTATCTTCTCGTCTACCTGCACACGCGTTTCTCACGCACCGAGCTGCATCGCACTGGAGTCGACCGTCTGCCGGCCCTCAGTCTTCAGAGTAGGGAGCGGTGGGTGTGTACGGCTGTGCGAGGGTAGCGAGGGTAGCCGGCGCGGTGGGGGGGCCGGAGGGAGGGTATGCACGATGGCAGTGCTGTGCGCTGGCGTTCATCTCCCACCTTCCCCCCTGAATCCATCTCTTGTTCGAAGCGCATCGAGAGGGTGGCGGCACCGCCGTACAAACGCATGTGTGTGTGTTACGGGCGATGGTGTGACTCTTGCCCCCCCCCCCCCCCTCCTCCCCCTCCCCCTCCGCTCCAATGCCATGAACCATCAAGGACGTCCCTACGTGAAAGGAAGGGAGGATACAAAGTGCATAGCATCGACTGCGTGCGATGCCAGGGAGACAACAAGCCGGAAAGGTTGAAAGAAGGTACGGCGGGCACAGCCCCCCCCCCTCTCTCTTCCCCTCCTTCCCCTCCTCCCTCCCGAGTCCCGTCTCTTGTGTGCTGCGACGCTGCAGTTAACTTCTGACGGCGCCAACGACAGACACGGCGTGGTCCGTGAGGGCTCAATAGTCGGGATGCTTGTGTGTGCCGCTCTCCACTGCATTGCGCAGCCCACGTCACGTTGCTCTCTGCCACCTCCACGACACCCCGACTCTGCCTCTCTTCTTGGCTGGTGTTCGCTCTCCCTCCCCTCATCGGTTGTCTGCGACACGGGTGCCACGCCCCGCACCCCCCCCCCCCTCACCCCACCCCTCCCCCACCCACGCTTCCTTTCCTCGCAGCCCTTCACGCTTCGGTTCTTCTTGCGCATACCACACGCTGCCCGCAGTCGTAGAGTGCGACGACGGGTGCCTGCCAAAAGGTGCGAAGTGCCACTTCACTGGGCCAAGGACACTATTTTCTTTCCCGCTGCGAGGCCGGCCGTCTGCGCGCGCTCTCTGTGACCCGAGGCCACCGCTCCCGCCAGAGGAGGGCGCTGCCAAGCGTCCTGCGGACACCGCGCTTCGTCTCCCCTCTATCCCCTCATTCCCCCCCCCCTCCCTCGCTGCTTCCTTTCGTGTGCCACGAGCCCGGCTCGCCCGCCAGAGGGCCATCCCGGTGCTTCGTCTCTCGTGTGCCCCTCCCTTCCTTCCCTTCCTCGATCCTTTTCTAATGGCTGCCGCCACTGCAGCAACCACAAGGCGCGGCAGGAGCGCGGAGACCGAGGGACCGCTTCACGCGTCACTCAGCCCGCTTCACTTCCCTCCTGTGCCCCCACCGCACGCGCACCGGAAGCGCTTCTACTGTACAACGCTGCTTGCCGTCCTGCTCGCCGTCTTCGGGTGGGTGGTGCTCGAGTGGGCGGACCCGGCATGCCTCCTGTCCGACCTGCACGGCGGCACACCGGCTGCAGTCCACACGCATCTACACCGGGTATCGGCAACTTTCTCGTCTGAAACTCCAACGGAGCTGTCGGCCTCCGTGCTTCACGACGGCGGTCCCGCCGACACCGACGACACGCAGGGTACCGCGGCCGCCACGGCCACGCAGAGCGTGGCGAGCTTCTACGCGGAGGCCGGCAACTTCCGCTGCCCGCAGTCGCAGCGCTACACCAAGGCCGAGGTGGCGCGGCACGCGACGGAGGACGACCTCTGGATCGTTGTGGACGGCAACGTTCTGGATGTGAGTGGGTTTGTGAGGCAGCATCCGGGTGGTGCGATGCTTCTCGATGGCGCGGGTGGCCATGAGATGGCGACTGTGTTCGCCCGCTTCCACGACCCAACCTCTGTGCAGCTCTTCGCGAGCTTCTGCATCGGGCAGCTGCGGCGGTGACGATGAGGAGCTGGCTGGTACGTGCCAGTCCCCGCTCTGCCCTGTGCCGCGCTTCGCGGGCACCCCTCCTCGCTTGAGGGCAGCACTATTACTCCGCCCCCCCCCCCCCCCCCTACACTCATACATGTATGCTTGCATGTTGTGTGTATGTGTGTGTGTGTACTCGATCAGCCTTGGAAACGCTAGACTGCTCTTGTGCCGTGGGGAGAGGTCACATCGGATTGCGCGCACATATATCTCCGGTTAGGCCCCGCCGAGCATTGGCGCCACTCCGACGCCATCTCCACACGTTGTTTTGTTGCGTTTCCATCAGTGGCTGTGCCCCCGCACTGTGGGCTTCACCCACCACATTTCTTTTTTTCCTGTAGATGTTGTTCCGGTGCCGCCGCTGCGGTGCCGGCGCCGCTTCCCCAGGTCTCTTGCCAATCCACGTGTCTCGGATGACCATTGACATCTTTTTCGCTTGGTTTTTTTGCCCCCCCCCCCCCCCCCCCGCTCCCCCTCTCTCCATACCTTTCTCTTTCTCTCTGTCGCAACACGGAATGCTCTGCTCACCTCTTCCTTACTCTGCTCTGCGTCTGGACGCTTTGCACGAGTGACAGGGACTCGTCACCGTCACAACGTCACCACACACACATACACACATACGTATGGGTGTGGGTGTGTACGTATGTGTGTGGTGACGCTGCTCTCGAAGCATCAAGCAAGTTCCCGTACTCAGCGTACTGCAGCACATCCAGCCCTCTTCCGTGTTGGCGTGGAGGAGTAACGCTGCACAGCACACTCAACCCTCAGCAAAGAGTCACACTCTGCCAGCTGTCTTCTCCTAATGGGCCTTCAAGGATGAGATGAAAGAAAAGCAACATCACAACGCTGAACCACAAACATGCTGCTTCCCTGCGCTTTCCACCTTCTATGCCATCTCCCCGCCCGTCTAACCGTCCCCCTTCCTCCTCGCCTGTTTGTTTGCGCGTCCCCCTCGTGCGCCAACTCGCTGGTCGAGTCACACCTCTCACTCCACAACTGCAACCATTGCTTGACTTCACCAACATCAGCACGAGTACCTCCCTCCCCCCTCCCCCCTCGCAACCCAACTTGAAAGGCTCCTCCTCCTTTCCCCTTTTCTTGCTGCCATTTTTTATTTCTTTTTCTTTTTGTACTCTCCCTGGTCTATTGTACCGCCACCGCCCTCCCCTCTTCGTCTCGTTGCCGGTCCGACATTGCCAACCCACGGACCCTCCTTGTTTTTCATAGAGACACACACAAACACAAAGAGACGCACAGAGGCACTTCTGCATCCCCCCCTCACTCGCACTGCGTTGCTTCTCGATCATACACCTGTCACCACCACCACCACCACCCCTCTTCTTTCCTCATACATCACGTGTACACCATGCTTCCGCAATCCCATCTGAGCAGGTGGACCAATCTTGCCCAGATCGGCGTCTGCCACCCCGCGCACCACGACTACCCCACCTCCACCGCGGATGTGAAACGTGTCGTGGAGTCCGTGCGTGCACACAAGCGAAAATGCCGCGTCGCCGGCGCTGGCAAGAGCCCGAACAGCTCCACCTTCACGAACGACCACCTCATCCACATGGAGCGCATGAACCGCATCATCAACATTGACGTCGCCGCCCGCACCGTGACGTGCGAGGCGGGAGTCGTGATGGAGCACCTCATGAAGGAGCTCGACAAGGTCGGGCTGATGGTGCGGTGTGTGCCGTCGTATGTGCAGACCACTGTGGGCGGCTGCATCGGCACGGCGACGCACAGCAGCGGCATCGAATGCCACAGTCTTTCCGACTACGTGCGCCGCCTGACCCTCGTGGATGGCCAGGCACAGGTGTGGACACTGGAGGCCGGCAAGGACGACGCTGCGCTGCGGCTGGCGGCGTGCCACCTCGGCGTGATGGGCATCATCACAGAGGTGACCCTCGAGGTGCACCCGCGCATTGAGTGGAAGCTTGTCAGCAAGCCGCTTTCTATGGAGGATGCAACCGACGCGGCACTGGTGGCCGAGAAGGTGCGCACCTGGGCGTACTACCGGTGGTGGTGGGTGCCGCACACGAACGGCTGCTACGAGTCGTACGGGAGCATCGAAAGCACCGCCGAGCCGTCCGCGCCGTCGGACGCGCAAAAGGGCTTCTTTGGGACTCCCAATGCGGCCGAGAAGCCCTCGCCCACTACGCCAGCATCCGACGAGGCAAGTGTACCAGCGACTGTCACGCCAGCGGCGGCACGTGCTGCTGCTGCTGCTGCTCCCCCCACCACCACCACCACCACGACGGTACGTCAACAGCCGCAACATCCGCTTATTGTGCGCCAGGTGCTCAAGTTGATGGCAACGGACTTTGTGCGGCACCAGATCGTGGAGTGGAGCCTGTGGGCTGCCTGCCTCTACCCGATGCTCCAGCCACTCATTAACAAGGCGTACCACGCCGTCTTCTTCTCAGAGCCCCAGGTGCAGCGCGGGTCAGCGCTGGAGTGCTTCACCTTCGACTGCCTCTTCAAGCAGTGGGCGAACGAGTGGGCCATCGATGCCGCCCGCGCGGTGGAGGCCTTCAACCGACTCCGTGACATGATCGACCGCGAGGGCATGCTTGTGCACTTCCCCGTCGAGTTCCGCTTTACCGGACCGGATGTTACGGACATGTCGCCGGCGGTTGGGCGACCGACGTGCTGGCTGGGGATTGTGATGTACCGACCCCACCTCGCGGAGGCCCGTGACACGCGGCGGTACTACGACGGCTTCTGCCGCGTGATGGAGGAGATGGAGGGTCGTCCGCACTGGGCCAAGTACTACGACTGGGGCCACTCCGAGGTGTCGAAGGCGTACGGGCAGCACTGGGAGCGCTTCCTGGAGCTGCGGCGGGACATGGACCCCGACGGCATCTTTGTGAACCAGTGGTTCAGCAACTTGATGTCGCCGGACCGCGTGAACAGCACCGACTCGCCCGCCTAGAAGTGCCCCAATGTGTGTGTGTGCGTGTGTGCATCGCTAGACTGCTTTGGTGTGAAAGGACAACCCGTCTCTGCCGTCCTTTGGCCCACCCCCTCCAGTCACTCGACTTCTTTCCCTTGTGGTGTCATGTGCCGAACGTTTTTTTTTTTTCCACCACACCGCTCCTTTTGTTCGCCGTCTCTGCTTGTGAGGGTCTGCGCAGTCCTGCTCCCCTCTCCTCCCCTCGTCTCTCTTTCCCTGCGTATCGTTCTCCAGCTCGATGCGTAGCAACGTCATATTATCGTCAATTCTCTTCCCTTCACCGTTGTCCGTGCGTGTGCGCATGTGTGTGTGTGTGTGTGTGTGTGTGGGGAGGGGAGAGACTCTCTTGGTCGCTGTTGTTCGGCTTTTTCGTGCCCCCCCCCTCCCTGTCCCTCTCCTCTTCCTCCTTTTCCTTTCTTTGCAGACGTCACTGTGCCACTTGCCGTTGCCACCGCTGCGTCAGCGTGCCGCCCCGCACAACTCAAACAAGCCTCACGAGGCGGGCAAAGAACGTGGACGGCGTCTCATCAGAGGAGACGCCGAGTCAGTGTAGTTACGGCTGTCCTCTGCCACACAGAAGCCGACACCCCCCTTTCGATCGTTGGCGTCTCCAGTCGCGGTCGTGGCGTCGCGCGGTGACGTCCACGAGGTGCGCACGGTGCCGAACTCGGCTTGTCAGCCCCATCTCGTACTCTTGTTCCTCATCACTTCCCCCCTCTCGTTTTCACTTTCTCTTCGCGCTACCGCGACCGCCTTGCGACATCCCCCCCCCCCCCCCCCCACGCACGCCCCAGCACAACTACAGGAGCGGTACGACAAGTCCTCCTTGGTCCACCCCCACCGACACACGTGTCACCTCTTCTTTCTCCCTCTTTACCCCTTCTCCACTCGTCCTGTAGGGTTAACTTCCATTCCTTCCCTCACGCACCCCACCCCACCGTTGGTTCAGCCCACCATGACGGAGCCCGCGTTCCGTGGCACGCTGCTGCTGCTGCAGAACCGCACCCGCCGCGACCCCGAGTCGTACCGAGACGAGTTCCACGCCCAGCTCGATCACTTTCGCGCCTCCAGCGCCACGGTGCTCTCCCAGCGCAGCCTCAACCCGCAGTTCATTGCGGTGCTAAACTACGTCTGCCACGTCAGTCACTGCTTCCCCAAGGATGCACCCGTGATCGTGAACATCGTCGTCGAGCTGCTGCGCGCCTCCAAAGGCAATGGACTGCCGAGCGATCTCCGCCTCGCGCTGGTCAAGTCGCTCGTGCTGCTCCGCGCCAAGGACCTCGTCTTGACCGATCAGACATTTCCGCTCTTTTTTGAGCTGCTGCAGGAGCGTGACAAGACGCTGCGCAAACTCATCCTCACCCACGTCGTGAGCGACATCCGCAAGGTGAACATGCCAGGCGCGAAGAATGGCACGCAGGTGAACAAGAAGGCACAGAACTTCCTCTTCTCCGTGATGGCCGAGGACGACCCGGTGCAGGCGCGGTGTGCGGAGATGGTGATGATCGACCTCTATCGCCGTCGCGTCTGGAGCGATGAACGCACCGTGGAGGTGCTGACGAAGGCTTGCTTCTCCAAGCACACCCCGATCCTCCGCACCGCCCTGCGCTTCTTCCTGCTGCAGATGCCTAAGATCACGTCCGTGGACGACGACGACGACGAGGACGCGGAGGAGCAGGACCCGGGCCGCACCATCTCCAAGCTGAAGCAGAAGATGAAGATTGTCAAGAAGACGTCGAAGCGGGAGCGCGTACTGAAGCGGAGCATGCGCGGCGCCAAGCGCAAGTACGACCGCCAGGAGAAGGAGGAGGAGCTCTTTGCCAAGCAGCACGTCGACCCCATTCGCCTCCTGCGTGACCCACAGCAGTTCGTCGAGCGGCTGCTAGCGAAGCTGCAGAGGACTTCCGAGCGCTTCGAGGTCCGCCTGCTCTACCTCAACGTCATCGCCCGCACCGTGTCGGAGCACGAGGTGCTGCACCTGCCCTTGTACGGCTTCCTCGAGCGGTACATGGAGCCGTCACAGCTGCACGCCACGCAGCTGCTCGCCCTCTCTGCCATGTGCGTGCACAGGATGGTGCCCCCCGACACCCTCGAGCCGATGCTGCGCACCATCGCCAACCACTTCGTCTCGGACCGCTCGTCTGCGGATGCAATCACGGTGGGCATCAACACGATTCGCGAGATCTGCAAGCGGCAGCCGCTGGCCATGAACGCGGACCTCCTCAAGGACCTCGCCGAGTACAAGAACCAGCGTGGCGACAAGGGCGTCATGATGGCGGCTCGCGCGCTGATCCAGCTGTACCGCGACGTCTACCCCGAACTTTTGCCCGCGAAGCTGCGTGGCAGCAAGGCGGGGGCGGCGGACGTGACCAAGAAGCCCGTGTACGGCGCGGAGCATGTGTACACCGACATTCCCGGCCTCGAGCTGCTCTACCAGAAGAGCGACAGCGACGACGGCGCTTTTGCGTCAGACGGCCATTCCTCGTCCTCCTCGTCTTCCTCTGACGGGTCCAGTGATGACGACTCATCGTCTAGTGGGGAGTGGGCGACGGACTCGGACAGCGAGGCGGATGCGGAGGACGTCGACGGAGAATTTGTGAATGTGCCCGACTCCAGCGACGACGAGGGGGCCGAGGCCGAGGAGGATGACGAGGACGTCTGCCCGCAACTCGTTCCGGTGCAGAAGTCTGTCGCTGATCGAGCGGGCGCTGCGGATGCGGCGGAGGAGGCGCCTGCGAAGCGGCCACGAACGGAGGAGGCCGAGGAAAACGACAAAGAGGACGACGACGAGGAGGAGGAGGAGGACGGAGACAGCGACTTCGGGTGGGAGGAGGCTTCGGGCGATGAAGAGGACGACGAGGAGGACGAAGAGGAGGACCTGTCCGGAGACGAAGAGGACCTCTCGGACGACGAAGACGAGGAAGACGAAGAGGAGGACGAGGAGGGTGACTCGGATGAGGAAGAGGAGGAGCCGGCGTCCCTTTCTGCTGCCCTGGCCAAGGCGGGCGGCGAGACGGCTGACTGGTTCGAGGACGTCGCGGACGGCGCCAGCAGCACCGCCTCCTCCTCCTCCAGGCGCCGCCCCGCCTCCGTGTCGAGCTCCAAGGCGTCCTCGACGTCTTCCGTGGCGGCGGTGCGCCTGCTGACGGACAGCGACTTCCAGAAAATGAACCAGCTGCGTGCACAGCACGGCAGTCACCTTTCTTTGCGCGGCAAGCTGAAGGAGCGCGACGCGCGGTCCAAGAAGCGGCACGACCTGATCCACGGCATCAGCAACGACCTCGACGCCCATGACATCGAACACTTCACGGAGAAGAAGCGCGATACGGACAAGCAGGCGAAGATCGAGCAGGCTCAGGAACTGCGCAAGGCCTCCTCGAAGTTCGAACTGCGCCGCAAGAAGAAGAGCAAGCTCAACTCGACCCACGGCGAGCACTCTAAGCGAGGCAAGCTCTTCCAGATGACGAAGCGCTCCCAGCGTGTCGCAACGAAGCTGAAGAGCTCCGTCGCCGACCGCGCCACACGTGCGAAGGAGATGAAGAAGAAGGACATCAAGTTCCGCATCAAGCGCGGCTGGAAGGCATAATCAGCGGACCTCGAACACCTGCCGATCGGTCTCTGCGTCACGATGTACATCTATGTCTCTTTTTGTCTGCGTCTGTGTCTGTGTGTGTGCTTGTCGTGTGTCTGTGTGTGTGCTGTGTCAGGCCTGGGTGTTGTGCTGGTGCTTTTGCTCCTCTCATCCCCTCTCTCTTCCTTTGCCTGTCTTTAAGTTACACGTGTAATCGTAATGGCGCACTGCTGCCCCCCCCCCCCCCCCCTCTCTGCCCCTGTCTCTCCCGCTGTCTCTAGTCTTTCTCTGTGTGGTAAACGATAGGCTCGTGCTCCTCCTGTTCGGGTGCCCTTCGTGGGTGGCGTCGCCGTGGCCGGCATGGACGTCAAGATGGCGAACAGTGTAGCGTGCAGGCCAAGGTACGGGCCCACAGGCAGTCAGACCGGGGAGGGAGACAGAGGGGGGAGGGGAGCGACAGAGGGCGTGAGGCGCGACTCCGTTTAAAAAAAGAAAATAAAGGTGAAGGAAGGAAATGCAACAACATGAACGACGTCAATCACACAACGCGTACAGCCTTTTAACGGAGGTGCATTGTTGTCGAGCTGTTTGGGATCGACTGTAATGCGCTCTATTAGGTGGAAGGGGTGAAGACTGAAGGTGCGTGACGTGACGCGGCGGGGATGGAGAAGGGAAGAAGGGGAGAAGAGGGCCAAAGCGATGCCCCCCCTCTCTTCATTCACAAAACGTACGGCGGGTGCCATCAGGTGCTGATGCCATGCGCTCCATGAGGTTCTGCATGTGCATGCAGTTCCTGCTGCGTTGTCTCGCTACCCCCTCCCCCCTTTTCATCCTCCTCTCTCCTTTGCGCTGTGCTTGATGTCGCTCCTCTGCTGTGGCCACCCACCAACCCCCACCTCTCCCTTGCACATCAACTTGTTCATCTCCCGCAGCGAACCCCACGCAGAGACACGGAGGCTACACACACACACTCTCTTTCTCTGTCTCTTTGTCTCCATCAGCTGTTCGACTCCGTGAAGGTCATTGCATCACGGGAGATTTCTGCGTCATGTCGGTGCAGGCCTTCTTCGAGCTCTCCACGAGCGTGGTGAACCCCAAGTTCGTCGGGCTGCCTCCGTTCTATGCCTCGAGGGACGTGCGACTCGACACGAGTCCGCCGCCGGTGCTCTCCTCCATGTACGAGTACACAATGTGCACCAAGCGTGCCTTGAACACCCGCATCATCGGCTTTGCCGAGCCCACACTGCAGCAGTGTATCGACGAGTTCTCGCGCAACATCAAGGCGAGCTCGGCTATCGGCGATAAGACGGCAAGGGCGGCGGCGCTGCGGCAGCGTCGTGGTACTGTCGACCCGTCACGACTGCCGTGGGCGCCACGCCCGGAGTACTTGGCGTGGCTCAAGGCACAGGGCCGTCTGGACGAGTGAACTCCACAATGCTGCGTGGCGTCCCCCCGGTAGCGTGTGAGCAGACAGCATGGGAAGGGAGGTGCATGCTGCACGTGTCAGGGTCGCTGACAGGCTCTACTCTTGTGCTGGTCTTTGGTTCAGCACGGTTGTGGCACAGAGTTGTACGGTAAAGCCCATGCAGCAATTCTTTTTTGTCTCACCTTGCACGCCATGTTCTCTCCACGAGGAACTCGCAGGCGCTTGTCATGGAAGATGTTGCGGTTTCGCTCTGACGTCTGCTCGTGTTCGGGGCAATGTGAGGCGTGCAGCGCCAACTTTTCCAGATGCCGTTTACGCGTGTCCGTCTCCTTCGCGAATGCCGCGATGAGTACCTTCTTGCTTCCCTCCTTCCGCCTCGGGTCTGCCTCGCTCCCTCACTCCACATTGTGGTTGCTGGATGTGCCCATCAGCCTTCTCACCCTCCACACCGACCACCACCCGCCAAGCCTCGGACTGCGACGTGACAGACAGACAGACACACACACACACACACACACACACACACACAGATACACACGCACACGTCGGCAGCCCGTCTTCCTTTCCACCTCCTCTCCTTGCATCCCTCTTTTCTTCTACTTTTGCTCGATGTACCATGTCGACCTTCACTCCTGCTAGGCCAGAGATGAACGTCTCCTTCTTGCAGTCCATCGCCCCAACGGGGGACGCGCCAGCGCAGCTCTGGACGCCAACCTCCCGTGCGACGCTCTCGAACTCCGTCTCCGCCTTCGACACGCGCAGCCGCAGCGGTGTGCGCGGCCGCCCGCAGAACGCGGTGCGCGCCGACAGCATCCGGCGCAGCGAGGGCCGCCGCATGAGCCAGGACACGCGCCGGTACATGCAGGCCGCCGCGGCCAGCAGCCAGGCCACCGTCCAGCAACTGCTAACGCGTCTGCAGGCGTACAAGACCTTTGAGCCCTTTCTCTCCGCGCCCGTGCCGTACCGCGAGAACTCCATTTCCGGGGGCCGCAGCGTGAGCATGAGCGGCGGTGGTGGCAGTTTCTCGCGCAACCGTGCCTCTGCCGGGGCCGTGAGCGCGGCACAGCTGTGGCAGATGGTGGACGGCGTGCTGGACACGTCTGTCGCGCACATGCAGCAGCACAACGCGGAGGGACACTTCATCACAACGCTGCAGTCAACGCTCGGCGTTAACGCAGCGACCTCCTCGGTGGCGAAGGTGCGCACCGTCATCGACAGCTGCAGGCCCACGGTGCTCGGAGGCCCGACCAGCGGCACCAGCGAGGGGTCGAGCGGGGATCGGACGCCGCCCAGTGGGCCGCGGCAGCCGCAGTCATTTGCGCAGCGCAAGGCTGGAGGTGCCGCGGATTGTGGCTCGGCCCCCTCTGCGTACCCCCCATCAAGCGCCTTCATCGATCGCTGGGCCGCCGACCACCCGTCCGCGACGGCTGCGGAGGTGTACGTGCAGCGACTCGCGTGGGCCGCCCTCGACCAGAAGCGCCAGCAGACGAGTCGCACCTTCTACTTGCGTGGCATGCAGCAGCAGCTGGACGCGCTCCAGGCCGAAGGGGTCGAGTCGGTGCGCGCCCCGCGGGGGCACCAGGGGTCGGCACGGGGCAGACACTCCGGCACCGACCCGCACTCGCCCGGCAGCGGAGACGACGTTGGCGACGCTGTGGGGCGCGGCAGCCTGCGCCACGCCGCTGCCGCCTCCGTCTCCTGCGAGGAGGAGGAGCGCGCGGTGGCTGCAGAGATGGAGCAGCAGCGCCTGCTGTGGCAGACCTTCCGGCAGGCCCCCGCTGTCAGCGTCGGCCCGTCGGTGGCACCGCACGCGGCACCGGCGGCGGCGGCGGCGTTGGCGCCGGATGCCCCGCGCATTGTGAGCGCGTACATGGCCAGCGACGACCTGCACGACTGGCTGCACAGTTCCTGGGCCCACCGCACGCACCGCCACGAGAGCGCGGCGCTACGCCTTCAGTGCGCGTACCGCGTCTACCGGGCACGGTGCGAGGTTCGTGAGGTGCGCTACGCGCGGCGGCAGGCGTTTCTTGCCAGCCTCAGCGCGGAGACGGAGGCGCGGCGGGCGTGGGATGTTGCGTTGCAGGTACAGTCCGACACGACCGCCACCGTTACGGGCACCGACAGCACGCTGCGTGCGCTGCAGTTCTTCATAAACAAGGTGAACGCCGTCGTGGCGAAGCGGCGCGCTCGCAAGGTGTTCCAGCGGCAGCAGGAGGCGGAGATCCAGCGCTACGCGGCCCGCCGCATCCAGGCCATGTACCGTGGCCACCGCGCGCGCGTCTTGGTGGAGGAGCTGCGCCACCCCGAGATCGCCACGCGGCGGGAGCAGGTGTTCATCAACGCGTGCGCAACGGTGCTGCAGGCCTGGTGCCGCGGTCGGCTCGTGCGGCTCCGCTTCGTGCGCGTGCGGCGGGCGGCCGGCCTCTTGCAGAGCGTCTACCGCTGCCGCGCGGCGCGGCGTCTCCTGGCGCAGCGGCGCCACGAGCGCGACATGGCGGACGCGGAGCAGCTCCGTCGGTTTGCGGTGCACCGCATCGAGCGTTGGTACGCGGCGTCTCTTGCGGCGCGGAGCGCGTTGGGTGAGGCGCACCTGTCCGAGCTGCTGACGCTGCAGGGTGTGTGCCGCGGCTTCCAGGGCCGACAGCACGTCATGGAGGAGGCGCGGCAGTCCCGCCAGCGGACGGCGGTGCAGGTGATCGCGAAGCACCGCCGGCGACTGCTGGACGTTCGGGCCGCAGTCCAAACTCGAACAGACCTCGGCGCGACTCGGGCAGCACAGCGCGAAGCCACCGTGCGCGACGACGCGGCCGTCACGATCCAGCGGGGGTGGCGACGCCGTCATGCCCCCTTGGTGTTCTAGTGCTGCGGCGGATCCGTCTGGCTGCGATGCGCGCCGAGGTGTGTCGCCGTCACGAATGTAAACTACAAAGGATTGTCATGTTTCGCGTGGTGTGTGAGTGCTCGTGTGAGATGGACCCCGGGGGGGGGTGCTTGTTTTACGGAGGGGGAAGAGAGGTGAGGAAGCATCAGGGCTGTGTTTAGCGGTTGTCTGTGTATGTGCAGCACTGTCTGCATCTCGGCCTAACCCTCCCCCCCCCAATCCGCCCGCCTTCTTTGTTGTGGTCGGTGTGAGACCCCGTCTGCTGCACTTCTCAGCCAACTCCTTTCAACACTCCTACACCCCCCCCCCCCCCCTCACACACACCACCACCACCACGACGGTTGCACCTCACGTTTTTTCTTCCTTTTATTCTGGTTTCTTCATGTCTTTCACGTTTCTGCTGTGTCAGGGAAACGCTCATCTTTGTGGAATTTCCAAGCGAGGCCCGACCAACCCAACCCCCCCACCCCCCGACTTGTGTGACACCCCTCGCGTTGCGTCTCCTCCGTGCCGTTGGAGTCGTTGTTCTGACACAATCAAGCAAAGGAAACACTCCAAGGGCATCTCGCCCTCCCTCCCCACCCCCGAAATGTGCGCCATGCCTGACCACGATGACCCAGTCCTCCGTGCGCTCTCTTCCTCGTCGAGTGCCTCTCTCTGTCTCTCCCGTGGTGCTCGTGGAGAGCGAGGCACTCGAGGGCACGTGCGTCTCCCTACAAGCCTGAACGACGTGCTGCCACGGCGGTGCACGCACCATCACTTCACCTTGCGTGTCGAGTGCACGGCTGCTGAAGGACAAGGGACAGGGGGGGGGGGGGTTTCTGCCGTTCAACAGACGCATTGTGTCCCTTCCTTTCCTTTCCCTCTCCCTTCCCCTCCCCCCTCCCCCCTCACCCCTCTCTCTGCCCAACTTGCCGCTTCCTCCGTTAGTCGCCTCACCACACAAGAGAGCGTCTTTTTTGCTGTTCTGCTCTTTGCTTCCTCCGCCAACCCCCCCCCGGCCTCCCTAGCGTGTGCGCAGCCACGCCCACAGCATGGCGCAGACCGCGCTCACCGAGGATGAGCTGAACCACGTGCTCGACCTGGCCATCCGCGCCGCCCACACCGCGGCCGCCATCATCAACCGCGCCATCGACGAACGGGCCGGCGTCAACATCGACGTGACGACGAAGAGCAACGCAACCGACCTCGTCACGCAGTACGACACGCAGTGCGAGGAAGAGGTGCTGAACATTCTGCGCACGGGCACCCCGACTTACGCAGTGGTGAGTGAGGAGACCCAAGCCGACGAGAACAGCTTAGGCGACGGCCCAACATGGATTGTTGACCCGATCGACGGCACCACCAGCTTCGTGCACGGCCTCTTCGACTGCTGCGTGTCGATAGCGCTGGTGGTGCACAAGGAGCCGGTGCTCGGCGTTGTGTGTGCGCCGCGGCTGCAGGAGGTGTTTACGGCGGTCAAAGGACGCGGCGCCTTCAGCAACGGGCAGCGCATTCACGTGTCGCCAACCGCATCGCTTGAGGAAAGTGTTGTGTTGACGCACTACGGCTACAACCGCAGCGAGGCCGCGATCAAGAGCGTGACGGCGATGCAGGTGGAGATGCTGCGGCTGCCGGTGCACTCGCTCCGGTGTAACGGGTCCGCCGCGCTAGACATGTGCTTTGTCGCGGCTGGGCGGGCGGAGCTCTACGTGGAGGTCGGCGTGCACGCCTGGGACGTGGCCGCGGGAGCCATCATAGTGCGCGAGGCCGGTGGGGTCGTGCATGACGTGGAGAGCACGAACACGTTTGACCTGTCACGGCGCTGCGTATGCTGCGCCAACAACGCCGCGGCGGGCAAGTACGGGGTGGAGATGGCCATCAAGCACAACTACCGCGCCGCCATGCTGGCCTCCGAGGCCGTCTGAAGTTCCGTGGTCTCCGGTACCCTTGTACCATGCGCTGCTTCGACACTGCGGGGGGGGGGGGGGGGGGGGATGCAACGGCACAGGGGCAAGTCACGGGCCTCTCCCTCCCTTCCTCCCTTCGCCTTCTCCTTTGGCACCTGGCAGCGGCACTCCTCCTCCACCCTCGGCGCAGCGTCTCGGCACGGTGCCCAAGACGACAACGCTCGCCGTCGTTGCTTTTCGTTTGGATGTTCTGTTGGACTTGCCCGACATCAGCACTCGGCGCCTTGTGTGCATCATGTGATAGACCGACGCATCTCGGACTTCTTTTGTCCTTCTCCACCGCCCCCCGTCCCCCACCCCCCACCCCCCGCTTGTGCGCCCCCCGCGCAGACGTGGTTGGGCTACTCCAACGCATTCTCGGTCCCGTGATGGCGGCTCCTCTGCGGTGTGGCCTCACCGCTTTCCCCGCAACGCACAAGTGCGTGTGCATTGTCTCTTCTCTCTCTTTCTCTTTCTCCTTCTCGTTGTGTTCTCGCTTGTGTGTGTTCACTGAGACGTGCGTGTGTGTGCGGCTCCACACCACGCATGGACGCTAGCGAGTACGATGTGAAACACACACTACGCAGCAGGGGGCCGACACGCGTGTCCGCTGCAACTGACGCTGATGCGTGCGTGTGCGTGAAGAAGAAGCTCGTGGGTGGGACTGCTGAGCTGGCAAGGCAGTCGGAGGCACCCGCTCGCCGTTGGCGGTGGGCCAACGCTCTGCAGCCCCATTCCTGCTGGGGCTATGCCGCCTACTGTGTGCCATGTTCCTCTGCATGCCACACTTGACCGCACCCACTGCCCTCTCCTCTCCTCTCCTCCTTTCTTTTATTGCGCTCTTCTTGTCTCGATGGTCACACGCATGGGGGCTGTCTGTTAAACCACCGCAGTCCCTGAGGTCCTTGCTGAACGCTGTGCGTCACCCATTCAAACCGTAACTCTCTCGCCAACCACCCTTCGCCGTGCTCCACACACACAGACAGACACTCACACAAAGACACACAGACAACGCATCCGTTTGTGAAGGCACACACACTGAGCCTTCCGCAAGAGGCAGCAGCGCAGCAACCCCCCCCCCCTCCCCCCACTCTTCCCTCCTTCCCTTTCTCCTGCTGCCTTGGACCCGAGCCACCAAGAGTGCCATAGACCAAACGACTTCACACACACACACACTTCCATCTTTCCTTTCCGCCTCTCCCCCCCCCCCCCCCCTGCGCCCCCGCCACCTTCCCCATCATGAGTGCTGAGGACATCCCAGTGGGCGCACAAGAGGCGCAATTTGAGACGATCCGACAAGAGATTGCGCGCGCCCCGCTGCTCTCGCTCGCCGTACCCCTCAACAAGGACGCCACCATCGTGCACGAGATGGAGCACGACAGCGTGTACATGACCCAGACCCTCTCCCTCTTCGGCGCCTCTGAGGCATCGACGCGTCAGTACGACTTCCACAAAATCCGCTATTCACGCCGCGACGGCAATTGCTTCTACCGCTGTGCAGGCTTCCGGCTGTGCGAGCTGCTCGTCGAGCACCCGGAGCAGGCGTCCGCGTACGTTGAGCGGCTCAAGTCGCGCGAGGAGAGCCTCGCCTCCCACTTTGGCTCCTTCGTCTCGGAGTTCACGGAAGTCCTCTCCGAAATCTTCACCGGCGTCGCGGACGGCTCCCTCACGGAGGTGGCAGCGGTGTACCAGCGCTTCACCTCGGAGGACGGCGCGTACATTGTGGCGGGCCTGCGCTACCTCATCTCCGCCTACCTGCAGGACAACGCCGTCGAGTACGAGCCGTACGTGCAAGGGCTCGGCTATGCGACGGTAAAGGACTACTGCAATGCCGAGGTTGAGGCCGTGGACCACGAGAGCGACAACGTGCAGCTGGCTGCGTTTGCCTCGGCCTTCGATGTGTGCTGCAAGGTGTACGCGCTGGACCGCAACGTTGGCGCGGACATCACCGAGTACACGTTCAACGACGGCGGCGAGGGCGCTGGTGAGGGCCGGCTGGTCATTGAGCTGCTGTACATGCCCGGGCACTACAATCTGCTGGTGCACGGATGAGATGAGGTATCGGGTGAAGGTGACGGGGAGGTGCCCATGTGCCTGCACACGACTCTGAATCTAAGTGTGTTCTGATGTGTGTGTATAAGGGGGGGGGGGGGGGGCACACACGGACAGTCGTCGTGGCTCCGTATACTCTTGTTGCGTTTGCGACCCCGAAGAGTCCTCGATGCTCTCGGAGGCCGCCCTTTGCGTCCTGGTCCTCCCACCCTCGGCAGAGTCCCTCGGCGCGCGCACACGCTCGTCCATCAAAGCCAGCGCGTTGGGCCTTCCCTTCAGGTGCACAGAGCCGGCGTGCGGGGTGTGTATGTGTGTGTGTGTGTGAATGCCGGAGGACCGTGCTGCGCGTGTCGCCGCTGCGAATGCGTGCAGCGGGAAAAAAATATGATGGAGAGACTCAAATGTCCACACCACCGTGTGAGGGAGTACAGCTCCCATCCATGAAGGAGATCAACGAGCACATGCTTCAAGGCTGAGACTTGCTGCGGCACCTTCTCGTCGTACGCCACCCCCTCCCCCCTGCCCCGTCCACGCGAGGAGGCTAGTACAAGATCTGAACGACACGGGTGAGGCTGGGCTTGACGCTCCGTCCCGACACGAGCACACCCTCTGTCATGTGCCGTGGTGTCCCCGCACCGCTGCCGTTCCGCGGCGCATCATCCCGCTCCGCTCGCACGACACGTGCGCCAGTGCCAACTGTGTTTGCCTCTCTCTTCTCTTTACTTTTTCGGCAATTCGTACCTCAACGTCACTCTCCTTCTTTATCCCAATCCACGTCTCTCTCTCCACAACCGTCTCTCCCTCTCCCTCCCTCCCTCCGCCACCGCCGTCTGCCTACACACTGCCGGCCCCCTTCCCCCCTCGAGCTGCGCACGCACGTCGTCACGAGCACGCACTCCCACAGTCCTCGCTGACACGCTCCCGCCGCTTGCGACGGTTGCGTGCAGCTTTTGTTTTTGCTCTCTTTCTGCTTGGAAGGTACTCCAGTCAGAGCAGCCGCTTCATACTTTACCGTTGTTGCTTGCTTCTCGGGTGCTTGACGCGCTAATGTTCAGCTGGCTCACTGGTGGCGCAGACGGCGCGGCGGCGGAGGCACCGAAGGTCGCGCAGGGCTTCCACCCCATCGCCATCCCCGGTAGCGCCGGTCCGCCACCACCCGCCCCCTTCACGCCGTTGGAACCACCCCGCGTCACGCCTTCCGCTCCGTCGCCGCCCACTGCGGCACCACGCGCCGCGGAGGCGCCCGCCCTCTTCGGTGGCATGAGTGTTGGCTGCGGCAGGCGACGCCGCACGGCACACGCCGCAGACCTCGGTCTCTCCATCACCGAGGGCAGCGTGAGCAGCACGGCCGACGAGGAGGCCGCTCCGGCGCCGTCAGCAACCACGACGGCTGCCACGCCCCACACACCAGGGGACCCCAGCGCTGATGCGGAGCTGCGGCTGCGGCTGGAGCGCTTCTATCGCGTGTACAACCCGGCCAAGCTCGCAGACCTCGATGCAATTGTGGACGTCTACCACGACAGGACGGCACGGCTCTTCGACGAGCTCACGCAGCGCTACGGCCCCGAGCCTGCGGGCCTCTCCGTGAGCGACATCGCCTCGCAGGCGGCGGCCGCCCCCAGCGCACCCAGCGGGTCCGAGGCGTCCGTCTTTCGCTTCATCGCGGCTGCGGACGCACCGCCTACCGCGGCGAGCGGGAACCCGGCGGCGGTGGCACCAGCAGCATCAGCGGCAGCAGCGTCAGCATCGGTCTCTCCGCAAGTGCCTCCGCCACCCCCTCCGGTCTCGCCCCCGACCGCGCAGAAGGAGGCGGTATCCCACTCGCCAACTCCTCAGACGGGAAGTGACTCGGGGGACACGGAGGAGCTCGGTGAGCGTCACGCACGCGAGCTGAGGGACACACAGGGCACCCTGCTCGAGGCCCGCGCGGCGATGGCGGCGGTGCTGCGGGAGGCGCGGGCTGCGCTGCAGGCCCGGCAGGCGGACGTTCGGCACATCCACGAGCGCGAGGCGGCGATGGAGGGGTGCGTGCGGGAGGAGGACTACGCGGCAGCAGACAAGTTGGCGGACGAGGTCAGCGCGGCGGCGGCGCGGGTGCGGGCGGCCGACGACGTCTGGATTGGCTTTTCTCGCCGCGTGACGCAGGCGCGGCGTCGGCTGGAGGACGCGGTGCGGGCAGTCGCCTCCGTGCTGCGCACACACGAGGCGGAGCTGCAGGCAGCAGAGGACGAGGAGCAGCTCCGGGTGCGGTCCCAGCTGCGCGTCGATGACACCGACCTGCAGCAGCGCGAGGGGGCTCTGACGGTGCGGCGGGAGACTGCCGCGCTGGCTAAGCAGGCGGCGGAGGAGAAGCTGCGTGACTGCCAAGCCGCCCAGCAGAAGGTGCAGCAGCGGGTTGCGCAGGCGACAGAGGCGCTCCGTACCCAGAAGGCCGACCTCGCCAGCGAGGTGTCCGCGCTGGACAGCCGCATCGCCGACCTGCGCGCGCAGCTGCGTACGTTGGAGCAGCAGCGCACCGACGCGTGTGCGCGGCTGACGACGCTGGCTGCCTCGCTCGAGAGCGCGACGCGAGCCCACGCGAGCGACGTGGAGGCGGCGGCGGCGGCGGTGGAGGCGGACGAACGCGCAGTCGAAGCCGCGCGACAGCGTTGGGACGCCATGCACGCCGAGTACGCCGCCATCGCGGAAGAGCGGGCCGCGCGTCAGGCTGTTGTTGACCGCCTGGTGGAGCACCTCCGCGCGCAGAAGGCGGAGAGGGAGGCGGTGCACCAGCGGACCCGCGCACTCGAGCAGGAGACGATCCCCGCCTCGGACCGCTACTGGCAGGCGTGGACGCAGCTGGTGGAGCAGCGGCTCGGCGGCCGCGACGTTCTCTTCGAGGTGCCGGCAGCCACGCGGCCGGAGGAGCACCCCACCACGGCCGGCCCCAGCGCCCTCACCCGTCGCATTGACATTGAAAAGCAGCTCGATGAAATTTGTGGCGAGGCCCGCGCGAACGCCGCGCTGAACGCGGACGCGCAGAGCCGCCTCGACGCGTGTCGCCGCCGCGTGGCCCCGCTGACGGCGGCAAAGGCAACGGCTGTGGCCAACAAGAACTTCAAGGAGGCCCAGCAGTGCGCAGATGGCCTCAAGAGTCTGCAGCTCAAGATGGAGCTGGCGCAGGCAGACGTGGAGCTCTACAGTGCGCAGGTGCGCGGACTCGAGCGCACGGAGCAGCGCCTGCGCAAGGAGCTCGTCGAGGCGGCAGCGGAGACGGAGCGCTATGCCGCGGCGTTCCGTAACACGTACGGCGCCGCCATGGACACCTTGGCCGGTGTCGCTCCGTCGGTGCCGGACTACGTGCAGCTGCCCGAGGACCAGCAAGGTGTGGATGAGCTGGCGGCCGCTGCACGGGCACTGTGGGATGCGTTGCAGAGCGAGTGGGCCGCCGTGCGGGCGGAGGCGCCGAATGACGAGGGGCCGCCGTCCCCTAAGGCGCCTACACCGTGTAAGGCTGCCGCATCGCGCGTGTTAGCCTCTGGGGACGCAAGTGCAGCTGGCCGCTCTTCCGACGTGCAGGAGCGTTTGGGGCAGCTGCGCGCGCGTCTGGACGCTGCCATCGCGGAGGAGGCGTACGAGGAGTGCGACATCATCCAGCACGAGATCGACGAGCTGGAGGCGCAGCCATGAGGATGACGCGCGAGCTCCTTGTTGCAGTTGGGTGTCTTCTCCGGTGGCGGGAGAGGGGGAGGTGTCTGTGTGCCGTCCCGTGCATTCCCCGCTTCACATCAAGGACACGGTTCCCTTTATCGGCTTCTTAGCTTGCTGTCACGTGTCCTGGACGCCGCTCCTGCGTTCTTCCCGCCTTTCATCGTTGCAACACAGACGCAGACACACGCACACAGACGCAGACACACACACATACGAACACACAGACGCAGACACACACATACGAAAACACAGACACAGACACAGATACAGACAGCCCCCTGATCTTCAAGGGCTAGTACGAGTACACACATGAGTGTAGGAACTGAGCGGACCTATCCGTTTGGCCTCTGCGATGTATCGCACCGGACTCGACTACATCACGTGCAGGTGCTCATCTTCGTCTGGGGTGGTGAATCTCGAGGCGTCGGGGTGTGCGCCGTGGGGCGGGGGGGGGGGCGAGGAGGAAGGTCAACGCCGTGCTCTACCCCCCCCCCCCCCCCTCGACACTGTTTTTCCTCATCAACTTTGCTGCGGTCTCTTTCTCGTCTCGCTTTTTCTTCTCCGTCTTCCGCTGACATACTGCACCGCGTCAGTGAAGCGAGCATCAACAGAACACCGTACCTCACATTCCACACTTACACACACACCCACACCCATACACACGCCGAGCTTCTCCATCCTCGGCACCTGCGGCGTCCACGAGTCTATCCACCCTTACTACACCGTACCCTCCCATCCCATCCACGCCACCAGCTGCTACCCTTCTCCTTTCACACACACACACACACCGACACAGACGCACATCAGCGGACAGCGCCTCTGTGTCGCCTCGTGGTCACAAGGCAGGCCACACGTTTGGAAAGCAGTGACCCGCGTTGACACCCCCCCCCCCCCCACACACACACTCACACACACCCTAAGAGACAAGGGAGGCCTTTACTGTACGGCTGCGTGCAGGCGGTACATTGACGCGGTGCGGCCCCCATCTCCACATCCCTTCCCCCTTCTTTTCTTTTTGGTTTTCTAATACACACACACACACAGAGGCAAGCCCCCTTTAAAGACACACTGACCGTAACGTGCAGGTCTTGCCGTTCTTCTTTTTCTTCACTCCCTCCCCCCCGCACAGCTCTTTACTCGTCTTCTTGCTGTTGCGTCCACCACTACCTTCCTCCCTAAGCCCCCCTCCTTTCCCCTCCCTTCCCCCCCCCCAAAGATATCACTCAGCGTCAATGTCGGCCGAGGAGCAATCACAGCACCCACCAGTGGTACTGGAGGAGAAGCTGGCTCCAGCGGTCGCGCCCGAGGTGAGTGCGGCGGCGCACGAGGAGGAGGAGCAGGAGAACATGAACTACATCAAAACGGACTTGGGCGAGATGAACGTGATCGAGTCCATGTGCCCCAAGTGCCAGGAGACGGGCACGACGCGGCTCATGATCACCACCATTCCCCACTTCAAGGAGATCATCGTCAGCAGCTTCGAGTGCCCGCACTGCGGTGAGAGCAACAACGAGGTGACATTCGGCGGTACCTTCGGCCCAAAGAAGGTGCGCTACGAGTTGCAGGTGCGCGGCAAGAAAGATCTGGACCGGCAAGTTGTCAAGTCGGAGTTCGCGACAGTCACGATCCCGGAGCTGGAGCTGGAGATTCCTCCAGAGTCGCAGAAGGGGAACCTGAACACCGTCGAGGGCATCCTCGAACAGACGTACGACGGACTGCAGCTCCAGCAGCCGCTGCGCAAGGTGCAGCACCCCGAGGTGTACGAGAAGATTGAGACCTTCTGCGCCACGCTGCAGTCCCTCCGCGGCGGCGACGTCCCCTTCACCCTCACGTTGGACGACCCTGCCGGGAACAGCTACATCGAGCCGATTCACGACTACTACCACCCCACCCTCGACCCGCAGCTCACCAAGTACGAGAAGGAGCGCACCGACATTGATCGCCAGCTGCTCGGCGTCGCCATCGACTACAACACCGAGCGGACGCAGGAGGAGGAGCGGGACGTCGAGGAGGGTCAGTTCAGCGACGTGACCCAGATCCCGTGCGACTGCCCTGCGTGCTGCAAGGGCGGCTACCTCATGATGCACGAGTGCGACATCCCGTACTTCAAGCAGACCGTCATCATGGCCTTCAAGTGCGACTCCTGCGGCTACAAGAGCAACGAGATCAAGACGGGCGGCGAGATCAACGAGAAGGGCCTCCGCCTCACGCTGCACGTCGAGTCCGAGGACGACCTCAAGCGCGACGTGCTCAAGTCGGAGACGGCGACGCTCTGCATTCCCGAGGTGCACCTCGAGCTCGCCCCTGGCACCCTCGGCGGGTTCTTCTCGTCGGTGGAGGGGACCATCACGCAGGTGCACGACCAGCTCAAGAACCTGCCGCAGGTCGCCTTCGCCGTCGGCGACTCGGCCGACGACAACTCGAAGACGATGCTCCAGTTTGTGAAGGAGCTCGACGAGCTGCTGACGCTGAAGCAGCCCTTCACCTTCATCCTCGACGACCCCCTCGGAAACGTGTACATCCAGAACCCACGCGCCCACCTTCCGCCCCCGGATGACGCGGACCCGAAGCTGGAGAGCGCGGAGTACACGCGCACGGAGGAGCAGGACGACGAGCTGGGTATCCTAGCGCTGCGCCATAACGAGGAGGTCATGGCGGCCGAGAAGGATGACGTGGCGCAGGAGGAGAGTGAGGCCGACGCAGAGGCGGAGACCGTAGACAACGCGGAGGCATAGCAGCTAGCGTCGGCGCCGCTGCGCTCGTGCGAGGCACCACTCGAGGGAGTGCAGCGGCGGCGGCGCGGCCTCACCGCACTAGTAGGACGAGCGCGGCGACGTGGGAGGAGAAGACGAGGGCTTCTGATGTCCGCGACGCCACGCCACCGCACCGCGCATGGCTACAGCTGTACCACCACCACCACCCGGCCGCGTTGAAGCGTGATGGGCCCGCGTCCTGTCCTCGCGTCCGCGTGCATTTCTGTAACGCCGCCGCAACGCCCATTTATCTCTTTTTTTTCCCCCTTCCTGGCTCACGCCTCCACTCCAACAGCGAGCCGATGCCTGTCCGCCCCCTCCCCTCCCCCATTCTGTTGTGGCGTTTGACAGGCAGCCCATCTGCGTGATGGTGTGCCTGCACTTCTCTCTGTGTAGGCGCATAGGCGGGCGGGCGAGTCCGCGTGTACGTATCTCTTGTGTGACGCACAAGTGACGAGCCCCCCCCCCCCCTCCCCCAGGCCTCACTCGCTTCCTGCCTCCAGCCTACTCAGTTTTTTTTTTTTTTCCCCCCGTGGACTCGCTGTCTCACGTCGTAATGCTCGAAGCGCGTATCGTGTCTGTGCAGGTCCGGCAGTCAGTGTGGCTGCCTCCCTCCCTCCCTGTCTATCTCTCTATCTATCTGTATTGGTCACGAAGGTGTCGGATGGGGTCGGGGGAGCTCCTTGTAAACACGGACGGCGAGGTAGCGGTGCGTGTGGGAGGAGCGAGAAGGGGAGGGGGGGGGGTAGGCGCAGCTGTTTCACGCCTTGCCTCCTCCCCTTCACGAAACCCGTCTCCTTCACGGCCAACCACTCGGGAAGAAGACGCATCCTCGCACACGCAGACGCACACGCTTCCCGTGCTCCGCCCCCACCCCCCTGCGGGGAAGAGAAGGTCAGAAGGCTCGGTTGCGCCTTCACGTAACCCGCGCTTAAAGATCACTAAACACACGCGAGGGAGGGAGGCCGCACCGTGGACGTAAGAGGCCACAAAAAAAAAACCTAGTCAAGAAGCTGCAGTGCAGCAGGCACGCAGCCTCACGGTTTCACGAACTCACCTCGCGCCGCTCAGGTGCGTGACTAAACTTGCAAAGATCGTTGCTCACGCCGATCGGTGCAGGCACCGCTTCCACGTGTTGTCTGCGAACGCACCTCTGGACAGCCGCTCTGCAGATTGGCTATGCCATGTGCACCTCGTTGCGTTCTTGTACGGTGCACGAGCCGGAAAGATGACGTGGTCCATGCAAGACTCTGTAAGAGACGTGCTGCGCCCGTCGAGCCGCGGCACTCACCACCTCGTCTCTCCAGGGTTTCCGTCACGCTGCACCTCCATCACCTCCCCCCGCCCCTTTCTCCTCCCTCCTCTCTCCTCCCCTCACAGGCCCGCGCATCACGACTCTAGCATGACACATCTGGGTGTGCGAGCAATCCATAGTCCATCGACTCCCACCATCGAGCCGTCCTTTTGCCGCATTTTTACATCTCAGCTGTGTGGCCAAAGCACCCCATCATGAGCGCCATCTCCGCCGCCAAGCTGCGGCCCGATCGCGCCTCTGAGGCTCCAGCGACGTCCTCGGCTACTCACGCAGGCGCCAACGCGCCGGCCTCCTCCTGCGACACGAACGCTACGGGACCCGCTACCATCACCACTGCAGCAGACATCGATCGGCTGCTGCACGAGGCGCGTCAAGCGCATGGCGCCGCTCGACGGTTGCTGCTGGTGCATCAGCGGGTGGCGGTGTTGCCAGGGGCTGCGCTGCTTCGTCCTACAGGGTGCAAGTAACCACGAGAAGTTACTACCATCGCCTACGCGCCATGCAATTTTGTTGTTTGTGCTTCTTCCGAGTCTGCCTCAGCACGCGCGTCGATCTCTCCTGCCTGGTCTCCGCTTCTTGCGGCCCTCCTCCCCGTGTCACCCCCCCCCCTCAGTGTCACGGAAGCGCCATCCGCTGCCATGTACACACACACACATACACCACCACCATCACGGTGCAAGGACCTCTCCCTCACCCGCCAAGGCGCAGCCCGATCTGCTCAACAAGGGACAAGACACGACAGAAATCGTGTCGCTTTCCCCTGTCCATGCGCGTGTCACTCGCCGGCCCATCCTTGGCGTGGTCTCGACCCCCCCCCCCTCCCCTCCCTCGCCCCTCTCCTCTCTTCGTAGGCGTAAGACAACAAAACAGAAGCCCCATCACGCCGTGTCGATGTGACCAAGAGCCGCTTTCAGCGCAGCACATGCCGTCTATTCACAGTGTCGGTCCCCCCCCTCCCCCTCCCCCCAGCATTGTCGGCCCGCGGGGTGGGAGGTGCCGCACTGCACGCGCTTCGCGGAGTGCCCGCAATGCGTTTGTATATGGCCGCCGCTTGCCGCCCCTCATGACCCCCCGTGCACGCATGCTTTCTTCGTCCCCCCCTCCGCCTCCCTTCCATTCCTCTCACGCGTCGCACCCGCACAGCGAGTAAGTGCGGTCACAGTCGACCTTTGATATCCACGGTGGTGTGCGAGCGTGAGCCAAGCCTGCTCCCCTCGCCGCCGCACTTCCTTTCGCGTCTGCCCACGTGTTGTACCGGAGCACGCCCCAACCCTCACCGACACATATCAGCAAGACAAGATCCCATAGAACGCAGAGCTGAGACGTTGCCGTTGTTAGTCGACTTGATAGCCCGTAGACGAAGCCGCAACTTCACAAACCGGTGCTTCGCACTGACACCCCCGTCAACTCTACAGAAACTCATGTCCAGTGCCGCGGCGCCGCCGAGTGTGGCTGCGCAGCCCTCGAGCACGCCGGGCGTGGCGGAGGACCGCGGAGCGGCGGAGCTCTACCATCAACTGCTTTGTGATGGTGTGCAGCTGCAGCGGGAGCTGGAGGGCTACTACCTCCGCCAGGAGAGCCACATACGCAAGCGCGTGGCGGTGCTTGATGCGATGCAGGAGAGCATCGCGGACGAGCGGCGCTGTCTCGAACTGCAGCACCAGGAGTGCCGTGCGCAGATCAGCGCGGTGCGCAAGCAGGCCGCCGCCTTCCTCGCGGATGAGCGCCAGGTGGTGCACGAGGTGCAGCAGGCGAAGCCCACACTCGCCATCCAGGAAGCGAACATCGACCGCAGACTACAGGAGCTCCAGCGCGACAAGGAAGAGGAGGACGCCGCCCTTCTACACGCCATGGCACGGCAGGAGGCTCTCGCGAAGGAGGATGCGCTGCTCACAGCGCGGGAGCGGCAGAAGGAGGCTGAGGAGCAGGACCTCGAGAGGGCCCTGCAGGAGATGCGAACCCTAAACCGCGAGATGGAGGAGCGGCGCAAATCGCTACTGCGCAAGCACAACACCGTGGCGGACTGGGACCGCAAGCTCGAGGCCCGTGAGCGCGAGCTGATCCGCTGCCAGCACACCCTGCGTGGGCAGCTTGCGTCTCTGGAGACGGAGGAGGACCTCTTGGGCATCCACCCGTCGCAGCGCACCGCCACCGCCCCCGCCGTGTCGCAGCGTACCCTGATGGACGACCACGACATGTCCATTGACCACAACAGCGCATGCGAGGAGATCGACTACGAGGATTGAGCTCCGCAATCAGCGTGTACCCGCTTCCGCCTCTGCTTGTGTACGTACAACGTGCCGTGCGTAGTGCACGTGTCTCCTTCTGTTTCCCAGGGGACGAGCGCACGACGGCGCTGACCGACAACACAGAGGGCACACCCACACAACACCACAACAACCTGGTTAGCCTTTTTTGCCGTACACGCGCACACTTACACAGAGACGCCTAGACCATCAAGTAGATCGAGGCATGCATGGAGCATCATGAAGTCGAAGCTTGCTTCTCCGACTAGCGGCACGCTGCCACCGCCCGACGTCTTTGTGCGTCTCACCGGAGGCGATCCGCCGTTGTGGAGCGCGGCAGTCTTTGAAGCGGTTGTGGCACAGGCGCCACCGCAGCGGAACGTGTGCACCTTTCATCGACGTGTCGACCAAGGGGAGTAGCGTCAACGATGGGAAGGCTGAGCGACTGCCGCACCCAGCGCGCACGTAGACGTACCGCGTACGCTGCTTCCATCAGATCCACAAAGCTAACGGGTACGATCGGTGCCGTGGCGTACACACGCGTCTTGTGCTGCTGTCTTGGCGCGTACACCCACGGACGCGGCAGCGCCGCTGCCTACGAGACATTCTGTTTTTTTTTTTTCTGTCCGCCGCACCTGTTGGCTGAGTCAGCACGGGCAAACATGCACGTTTGTGCATGCCCATCGGACACCAAGAGTGCTGCGAAGTCCTGAACCAAGCGGAGCATCACGACCCGTACTCTGGTTCTCTTCCATAGCCCGCCCCGCCCCCCCCCCCCCCCTTCGCCTTCCTCCCAGGGAGACCAGGCACGCCGAGGCTTTCTCCTCGGTCCTGCTCACTGACTCACTCAGTCCCCCCCGGCTTTCCGTGCCTTGCCTACCGCTCACCTTTTCTCAGCCACTGCCATGCGACAGCAGAACATTTTTTCATCCCCCCCCCCTTCCTCCCTCCCCTCCCCTCCCTCCTCCCTTCAACCTCAGTCGTGAAGCTCCGCGTGTCAGCCCCCGCCGACGCTGCGCATCCCTCTATTGCCGACTACCACTGCCTGAGAGAGGTGACTATTTAAGAACTCCTGTGCACACCAACACACAAGTAAGTAAGCTCACACACCACATCACACACACACACACACACACACACACACACACGAGGGATACTCACACACTCTTAGTTCCATCGCTGATCGCTTCCCGTTCAGGGACCGTAATCTTGCCGTGCACGCTGGTAGCGCCTTCCCCCCCCCCCCCCCCCCCCCGCCGCACCCCCCTCCCCACACACACACCTCTGCCTTCCTCGTGTTCGTGTGTGCGTCCGTGTGGTCGTGTTTAGAGGCGGTTATCTCGGTACTATTCCGCCTGGTTGCAGCGACTACAGCAGTCGTCCGCATCCCTCCCATACATCGATACTCCAGCTCTCTCCGCAACCCATCCCCCCCCCCCCCCCCCCCTCACCCCTCGTTCAGCACCTGCTGAACGTGCGGTGTCGGGTGGGGCGCTTCGATGCCATCCGCCCCTTACGGATCCGACTCCTGCGACTGGTCCACGTGTACCTCGCTCGTAGAGACGACCGGCGCGATGCGGCATCAGCAGCAGCAGCAAGCGGAGCTGCGGCAGGAGTCCACGGCTATCCCAGATGCCCTCCCCGCCTCTCCATGCGAGGAGGGTGCCGGCAATGCGCTGCCCGGGCCGAGTGAGGCGTGCGATGTGCGGCTGAGCTGTGACGAGTCGGACGAGACCATCGAGACGACGCCGTTCCGCTTCATCGTGCTCGCGCTCTTCGCCGCATTCGGCTTCATCAACCAGGTGCAGTACGTCGCCTTCGCCTTCATTGTGCGGGAGACGCAGGCGTACTTCGACGTCGACGCCATCTGGGTCAACGTCCTCGCCCTCATTGTTCCCATTATCTACGTGATCACCGTCGTGCCGGGGTGCTACGCCTACAACAAGGTCGGCCTACGCTACGGCATCATCATGGGTGCTGCCATGAACGCATTCGGGTCGCTCCTGAAGTTAGTCGCTGTGTGGGCCCCTCACTACGCGCTGCTGCTCGTAGCGCAGGTGTTCGTCGCGGGCGGCCAAGTTTTCTTCCTCAGCCTGCCGACTCTGGTCGCCGGCATCTGGTTCGCGCCGAAGGAGCGCACCATCGCAACGGCGATCGCCTCGCTGCTGGGCTTCGCTGGGATGGCAGTGGGCATGTTCTACTCCCCCCGCATCGTCTCACTTCCCGACAACAACGGCACCGCGGACTGGGCGGCGCTGATCGGGTCGCAGTTCGGCTTCTCGATGCTCGTGCTCGGCCTGATCGTTCTCCTCATGAGCGACAAGCCGAAGTGCCGCCCCTCGCAGACCGCCACGGAGGACTACAAGCTACCCATCACCAAGTTCCTCAAGTCCCAGTTCCGTGACCTTAACTTTGTGCTCCTCACCATCGCCTTCGGCCTCATCACGGGCTTCCTCACCGCGGTTGCCGGCGTGCTGGCGCAGGTGGTGCAGCCGTTCGGCATTGAGGAGACCACGGCAGGCATCCTGGCCTTTGCCGGCATCCTCGGCGGGGCGGCCAACTGCGCCGTTGTCGGCACCTTCGTCGATCACACGCACAGGTACAAGGACACCGCCATCGCCCTCGCGACGGCGGCCAGCTTGCTCTTCCTCGCGGCCACCATCCTCATCAAGACGCTGGGCGACTCGGACGCACTGCGCATATGCCTGTACGTTGTGGTGCCCCTGCTGTGCTTCCTTGTGCTGCCCGTCGTGCCCGTTGTGATGGAGCTGGGGGTGGAGATGGCCTACCCGTGCCCCGAGACCGTCCCGTCGACGATCGTGCTTGCCTCCATGTGCTTCTTCTCCTTTGTTGGCATGATCGTCTTCTCCATCGTGCTCGGCGACGAGCCGACGGAGGAAACGGGCTTCTACGTGGTCCTCATCACACTCATCGTCTCCGCCGTCGGCCTTGTTGGCCTCTTCTTTGTCAAGGAGAAGCTGCGTCGCTCGGCGGAGGACCAGGGTCTCATCGAAGAGCCTAAGTTGGACGAGCCAGCAATCGGCGCGCCGACACCGCCAGCTGTAGAAACGGGTGTGGTCGCCGCCCCTGTGCTGGTCGTGCTCCGAAGTGTGTAGGTAAGCCCACATTGCGACCGTGGGTACGCTTCTTATTGTACACCGTGACGATAGCGTTGTTAAGTTTGTTGTTGTTGTTGTTGCTTGTGTGTCTGTGTGTTTCCCTGCTGCAAGGTATGAGCGGAGCCACGCGGAGTGAGGCGTGTTGCCCACCGTCTTTTTCTTTTTTTTGTTGTTGTTTTTCCTTTTTCTGCTGGAGGGGCTTCGTCAAGGCCGTGTTGTGCGGTACGCGTTCCTGCATGCTGCTGGGTCTCGTGTGTCTCTCCTTGGTGACGGGTCCTGCATGTCTTCCTTTTTTCCTTCAGCTGGAAACGCCGCGTCCCCCTTTTATGTGACCCTCTTCGCGTGTCGCGTGTCCCTCCCCTCCCTCCCCACACCGCCTTCAGTCGTCAACGTGTTCCATTCCCCCCCCCCCCCCTCTCCCATTTTTCGAGTTGCCCAACTCTGCTGCTTCCTCCCCATCCCGAATTCCCCAAGTAAAACGCCGGCGTTCGCTTCACCTTCGCTTCGTACACGCGAATTGTGCAACGCCGCCGCGTCAGCCGGCCAGCCCACCACCCTCCCCCTCCTCCTCCTCCTCCTTGTTGATCTTCGTCTTGCTCTGCCACTCCGGCCACCTCCCCGTGATCGCTGTTGGGCTTTCTTGCTCTAGTGGTGCCGCCCGCATCTGCGGCAGTGCCGACAGTGACCTTTCCATGTCCTCCACTTGCTTTGTCTTACTTGCCTTCTGCACTGTCGTCTCACTGATTGCCTCACGTCTACTCCCCCTCCCCCTCCCCCTCCCGCAGCCCTCTCCTCCCCCCTCGGCGGTACTCGTAGTCAACAGTGTGACAGCTGCGTGCATGACGGCCGTCGTGCATGCCTGGCGGGTCGTTCATTGTACAGACGTCCTGGCCCCGCACACCACGAAGTGACTCGGACGACGGCGAAGTCACGTCTCTCTCTCTCGGTGTTCAACTGTACAAGTGCGTGTGTGTGTGTGTCGCGCCTTTTCGCTTTCCCTCCCTCCCTTCCTTCCTTCCTTCCTTCCTTCCCTCGCACCCCCTTTGCCTCTATGACCATCTTTTGATTTTCATATGCGCATCCTGCTGATGGTGCTCCTCTCGACGCCGCTGCTTTGCCCTGAGATTCGCCACGGCCCCGCGGCATTCGTCCTCGCATCGGTCACTCTGTTCATGTGCCCACCTCTCCTCCCTCCCCTCTCTCCGTTCCCCTCCGTCCTCTGCAACGGCGCGGGGTGGTGGTGGGGAGGGGGTGGGAGCAGGAGACGAGGGAGACGATGAGAAGAGGCGAGCGATGATGCGTGGTGCAGCCCTCTCCCTCTTCCTCCCTCCCTCCCTGTCTGCCGTTTCCTGATGGCTTGGTGCCTTCGTCGTCGTCTCCCCTCTTCCCCGTCCATCTCATCTTCCGCCGAGTGCGTACGTTCGTTTTTCTTTTTTCCATCTCTTCTGAGGAACGAAGGCGCGGCTGGTTGCTAGTCAACCCGCCGCATGGCGCCGCCGTCTGCCCCCCCCCCCTCCTCCCTCCCCCCTCCTCCCCTCCTCCCCTGCTGACTCACCGCCTTTGAAGGCGCTTCCCCAACCTCGGTTTCTAGTTTCTGTGTCCTCTATCGTTGTCCGTTCCCTCTCCTCGCCACCGCCTCCGTCGCGCTACCTCAGCCACCGCACCCGTCCATCAAGGCCGACGCTCTTCACTGCACCTGGGCATGCGCGGTAGCCCCGTAGATCTCCGCCCTGCAGGGCGGTGCGGCGCGCCATACCGAACGAGATGCCCCCCTCCCCCCCCCCCCCCCCCCCCCCCAACAACAACAAGATCCGTGAGCGGCTGGTGAGGAGTTGCGCGGCAACCCACACGGACTCGACCTCATGACTCTTTTTTTTTTTTGCTGTTGTTGTCTGTTCTACTCGCGTCGTGCGGCACACGGACAGAGCGGAAAGGCTCGAGGGTGCGTCCCTCCAAAGGATCGACCCTTGCGCATTGTATCCCCTCGTTCCTCAACTTGACGGTGACTGGGAAGAGGCGGGTGGGCCGGCGCCTTCCTCTTTGGAACGGGGCACAGATGTAGGGTGTGCATGATGTGTGCGCGTCGGGGGCCATTGAAGTGACCGTCGCCTACCGAACAAAAAAAGAACAGACGAGTACTGTGCGGCGGAGTGCGCTTTTCAACTCCATCTCCCACCCAAGTAGAAACACACCAACGCCTTCGTCGACGGGAGGACCGCCGTGGAGGCTGTGAGTGAAAATCGAACCGAAGCGCTGCTCCGCAGTTCGACGCATCCGTAACTGCTGTGCCGCCGCCAGCTCGCAGCATCGTTCACCGCTCGCGTCCGTCGGTGCTGCGTCCCCTAGTCTTCTCCCTTCCCCCCCTCCCCGGTGCGGCTTCCGCCTCTGCTGCAAAGTTCGTTAGCCCACGAACGCTCATGTTATACGACGCTCTCTTTTTTTCTTTCTAGTTTTTTTCCCTTTGTGGTTTTTTTTTTTGTTGTACTTTCCTCACAAGCCTCTTCAAGCGCTTCTCCATTCGTCACTGTCTCTAGTTGTCCGCGTCCGTGTCTGTATGTCTGTCTATGCCTGTTCGTCCGTCATTTCATGCTGCTTCTCGCTTCTGTTTCTGGTACTGCGTTGCTTCTCCGTTGTGAGCGCGACGGAACGGTGTTGGTGTCCGTGTATGTGGGACACTGTCAAGCTCTGTACGGATGGGTGTCTCTCCCTGTGTAAGTGTGTGGTTGCGTGTGTGTGTGTGTGTGTAGGCCACTGCCACTTTTCTTTTCTTTTTCTCTTTTCCTTTTCCACCTGCCCCAGCATCAGCTCCCCTTCCACTTCCCTCTCGCTTTCCACCCAGGCCGATGTTCCTCCTCCCCCCCGCCTCCCTCCACCAAACAAGACAAATAAAAGGCAACCAGCAAAATAAAACTGGGCTGCCCACGACGACCGAGGACGGTGAGGTGCGTCGCCGCAGTCCGTATCGGTACAACCGGACACCAGCGTGGCGAGAAGGTCACTGCGCAGCCCCCCCCCCCCCCCCCCCGGGCAGCTGCGGCTTGTGGAGCATCGAGTGCATTCTGCTCCTTCTGTTGCGGCGGCGGTGGCACAGTGAACGAGGGTTGACGCAGCCGGCATCGATGCGCGTAACGGCAGCGAGGCGGTTCGCCCATCCACAGCCATGGACTGCCTGAGGAGCACGTGCTTCGTCACTGCCTCAGGCTGCCCCCCCCCCCCTCCTCTCTCCTCTATGCACAGGAGCTCCTCGTGTTGACCGCTCTCCATCTTACCCTCCGTCGCACCGCCCTCCCCCCCTGCTGGAACACCCAAGGTTGCCTTTCTCGTCGTTGTGCCTCCACGGCATCCGCACGGCACAGCGGTCTATCACGGGTAGCCCCCCCCCCCCCCTCTTCCTCCCCCCAGGGGTTTCAGAGTAGCAGGGCCACCTGCGTCGTCGGCACCAGCGCACTCCCCCCCCCTCCTCTCCCTTTGTGTGCCTGCTCACAGCCGCACCAGCACATTCTTACCCGCCGACGGTGACTCTCCTGTTCAACGGCTTACTGCCCCCTCCCCCTCCCTCTTCCTTCTGCGAGTGCTCTATGCAGCGCCTTGTACATGTAACGGCTCACGCGAATGCGTTTCAGGCCTGGACCCCCGCAGCGTTGACGGTGGTGGACGACGAAGCCACTGTCTTTGGGTGCCTGGCGCCGTCGCACGCACTTCGGCGGGTGTGTCGGCGGGTGGTGCTTTCGAGGGCTGTGCAAGTCGCGTGGGGTGTGCTGGTGTGCCTCAGCACCGGCCTGGCCCTCTCCGTGCAGCCTCGGTACGACATGGGCCACACCGCATACGCCGCGCTCTTCGCCTTGCAGGTCTTTTGCCTTGCCATGTTCTGGCTGCGCATGCTGGCAGAGGTGGTGGCGAGCGGGTTGGTGGAGGGCCGCCGTAGTTTCCTGCGCCGTCCGTGGAACTGGATCGAGCTGGCCGTCAACGTCTTCGGGGTGCTGCAGGTCATTCCACCAACGTACCACATTCGCTGGATGCGCGGCGTCGCCGCGGCCCGCCCGCTGCGCTTTTTCGTGTGCGTCCCGTGGTGGCGCGCGGTGCTCCTCCCGCTGGCCCGCGCCTTTCCGCGTCTCTTTGACGTTCTGGCGACCCTCAGTCTCGTCCTTTTCGCCTTGGCTCTCGTCGGCGTTCTAGAAGTCGGCGCGCAGCTCAACCAGCGATGCTTCGTCACGGCCGCGGCGCAAGACGGCCTCTTCGCGGGCCTGCCGCTTCCCTTTCGGCTGCGCAACGTGACGACACCGTGCGGC
>OY992811.1:4007335-4031399 GCA_963921375.1 Tiliacea citrago
GCGCTGTCAGCGGCATCCTCGAACTCGCCTCTCCACATATCTTCGCGTACCGCGTCGTTGGCGCCCTTCGAGTGCTGCGCTACGTGCGCTTTGCCAAGTTCCTCTTTCCCCTCTACCGCAGCGGCTGCCGCCCCGCGTGTCTCCTCTCGCTGCTCCTTCTCGTGTGCGCTACCCTGACGCTTTACGCGCTGCTCGGCATGCACATCTTCGCAGGCACGTATGTTGCAGGTCCGGCACCGGCATCGATCCGCACGGCGACTTCGATACGATTTGACCGCACTCTCGCGTGCTTTCGGGCCTTCACAGGCAACGTGTGGACACGCTACCTGCGCGCCGTCAGCGAGGGCGGCGGCAGCGTCGCCGCCAGCGCCATCTTCTTCGTCTCGCTGCAGGTCTTCTCGTGCCTGCTCCTGCTTGCAGTGGGCTACGCCGTTGTCCTACCGGCTCCCCACGATGCAGTCCGCGAGGAGGACGAGCGGCGCAGCGACGACTTCCCGCCGCTGCTGCTACTGCCAGCTTGACAGACGCAGACGCGAAGCCGCTGGCGGCTGGTGCGGCGGATGGCGGCGTCGACGGCTCCGTTGCGGTGCCAGGGGCGGGGGCGTCGGGGTCCCTGCCCAAGGCACGGCAGCGGCACCGGCAAACCGGAAAGATCGCTGGGATGGCGCTCAGGCGCGCCTCGGCGTGCGCGGCGTCGCCTTTTTTTTCTTTGGTCCCACCCACCCCGCGCGTCTGTGTGCTGCGCGCGTGCTCGGCTCCCTCGCCTACACGGTGATCAGCACACTCGCCGTAATCATGGGCGTCGTGGCGCTCTTCTTTGAGCGGCGGCGCCTGTCACCTGAGACGGCTCGAATTCTGAACACGGTGAACAGCGTCTACGCCGCCGTGTTTGTGCTGGAGATGGTGGTCAAGTGGATCGCGTACGGCGTCCTCACGCCAGCCTCGCAGTTGACCGACGACCGTGACGAGGAGGGCCGCGTGCGGCAGATGCCGGCCTACTTTCTCCACCCGCTCAACTGGATCGACCTCATCGCAAATGTGCTGTCGCTCGCGGCCATTGCCTACCCGCCGCTGCGCGTTGGCCGCGTCCTGCGGACGGTGCGGCTGTGCACGACGGTGGAGCGGCCCAACGCGGTGTTCGGCGAGACGGTGCTGCTGCTCCGCCACACGGTGCGTGTTATGCCGATGTTGCTCTTTTTGTACGTTGCTTCGCGGTGGCTGGCATGCAGATCTTCGGCGGCGGCCTGGAGCGCTGCTCCGACCCTGCGGTGCAGCAGAGCCAGGACTGTGCCTCCGGCGAGGTGACGGAGTACAACTACACATCCGCCATCACAGTGGAGCGCCAACGGAGCGTCGTGCGCGCGGACTTCCACTACGACGCCTTTGGCCCTGCGCTGCTCTCTGTGTTCGCCATGACGACGGCGAATCACTGGTCCGACTTCATGGACGACGGCATGTCGACAGCGGCGCTGTTTATGCGGTACAACCACGCCGGGTACTACGCCGTATACTTTGTGCTGGCCCTGCTGCTGATTCGCTTCTTGGCCGTCCGCACGATTGCCGCCGTTCTCGCCGCAGAGCTGCGGCGCACGACGAGGGAGTCCCTCGGCACGGCACGGCGCACGTGGCAGCAGCGACGCTTTGCAGTGTCGCGGGACTCCATCGCACAGGTCACACACCTCCACCGCCTCGTCCCGCCCCTGTCCACGTCCTGGAGCCGGTTGTGTCACCGAGTGCTCACGGCCCAACCCGTCACGTGGCCCGACAGCGTCTTCACAGTCGTCACGCAGGCGGTCTTGTTCACCGCGTGCGGCTTCCCTCGCGGCCACAGTCGCGGCCCAGCCGCAGTGGAAGGAGCGCATGATTCTCGCTGTCGTATGCCTGGCGGTCGCCATGTCGGGCTTTGGGGTGGTCCTTCGCCTGCTCGCATACGGGATGCGTCACCTGCTGCTGCCCACCTTTGCGGGCGGACGTGGTGCTGCTTGCGTGCATGGTGCTCGGCGTAGCGTCGCCGCCGCTGACCTTAATGCAGGTGGCTGTGTTCGTGCAGCTGCTCAAAGACACGTGCGTCGGCACGTCGCTGCTGCCCGCGGTGCGTCACCTGCGCCTACTGGTGAAACTGCGGCGCGCTGGCGCTTCGTGCTTTTTGTGTACGCCCACGGTGGGCACCCTGGTACTCGGTGACATCGCCCCCGACGGGGTGTACATCACCGAGAAGCGAAACTTCAGCACGGTACTCGGGTCGATGCTGATGCTGCTGGACTGCAGTACGTTTGACCAGTGGCATCTCGTGATGCACGCCTGCTTTGACGGCGCGGCCTGCCGCAGCGACGCCGCTGCCACGTGCGGCCACACATACAGCGCCGTCATCTTCTTCGTTTCCTTCATCGTGATCGAGAGCCTCCTCCTCGGGCACCTGATGCTCGCCGCGGTGGTGACCGCCTTCACGGTGCCGCTCTACGTCGACGTCGTGCAGCCCTTCGTGGAGGTGCGGCAGGTGTGGCTGGCCGGTGTCGGGGCCAGCGAGCAGATGTGCAGCTTCACCACGTTCCTGCAGCTCCTCTCACGCTTCCCATCGAGCCTCACTGACGGCATTTCACCCGAGGCATCCAGCGAGGCGGACGTGATCGCCTTGCTCTCCTCGCTGCGGCTTCCGCTCGACGAGCAGCTGCGGCTACGCTACGTGGATGTCGTGCGTGGGTTCGCATACCGGAAGTACAAGATGGACCTCGACGACAGCCACAGCGCGGCCCACACACGCGGCAGGCCCAAGCGCTTCACCGCGGGGGAGCACTACGGCCAGCTGCTGCGCCGGCGGTATTGCGACGAAGTAACCCGTCTTGCCAGTGCGAAGGTTGGCGGCCTTCCACCGCTGCTGCCGTCCCAGCCGCCCCTCGCACCAAGCACGCCGACATTAACGATGTCCGAGGCGCCAGGCTTCGGCGGTGGCGGCGGCGCGGAGGAGCACGATGCTTTTCATCTACACGGCGACGACCTCCTTATCCCCCGCGGCGCGCTACCCATCCCGAGCTCGAACGTCTTCCTTTACACCTTCCCCGGGGAAAGCAACGACAGCGCTGCCTTCTCGGGGTGAAGGGGGAGGGGTGGAAGACGCAGACGTCGTATAGCCTCACCCCGACCCGACCCGACCCAAATCCCCCTTCTTGGACGGCTGCGTGTATAATACACAAAACGGTTTTGTTGTGGCGCTCTGCTGACTTAATGTGACCACATGGCTATCAAAAGACGGAAGCACACTGCATCAATAACAACATGAAGGAAATAAAAAGAACGGATCGCTTACAAGCTACCCGTGGTGGTGTGCGCAGAAGGCTTGGAGCGTGTAAAGTCACGGTCTCTCAAGATGCTTCGTGCATATCGCTGGCCATGGCGGTGTGTCAGCACAGACGCACTAGGCGATTCTCCGTTTTTGTAGTGCACCGTCATACGCCGCTCACTCTGTTCTCAGCAACCTGCGCGACGAACACCTCAGTTGTGCGCGTGTGGATGTAACCATGCACAGCGGTTGTTGAGGGTTGCCTCGACCCCCCCCCCCCCCCCTTGTGGAGCGCCTCTTCATCGACTCCTTTTCAATTGACTGTTGCTTTTTTTTTCTTTCCCTGGTTTGTCTTTGTGCACTCGAACGGTCCGGCACTGCGGTGCAGTCCGAAGTACTTGACGCGGAGCAGCCCCCACCCCGATCACACCATCACACTCCTGGCCCATCTTGGTACCGAACACAACACAGTGCCCCTCTCCTCCCACTCAAAGCCAACTCACAAACACCCCAACCCAGTGCGGAGTGGCTTCCCTATCGACTATGAACGACTTGTCTTTCTTCCTGCTGCAGCGGCAGAAGGGAACGCTGGCCAATCAGCTGCCACGCGACACACTTGACTTCGCCAAGCCACCGCCAGACGACGGCACCCTCTTCAGCTGGCGCTGGCACTTCTTCTTGGGAACTCTGCCCCTCCCAGCGGACGGCGACGCGGCACTCGAGGCGTGCACGGTGGCGTGCGAAGAGTGGACGGCGCAGTGGCGCGACGCGGGTCGGCGTCTCGACCAGTCCACACGCGCGGCTCCGTCCCTCCCCGGCAAAGCCGTCCGGTTTGATGAGTCCAGTAGCGACAGCGATGACGGCGTTGCCCCTGCCACTGCTGCGTCGGCTGCTGGTGCAGCGCCGTTGGCTGGGCTGGTCTCGAGTGGCGTGCCCGCCGTCAACCCGCTCGTGCCGGCGGTGGAGAGCTCGTACGCGCTGCAGTTCCAGGCAGATGCGGTGCGGCACTCGGTGGCCAAGGACATGAGCCGTCTCTTCTGGGACGCCCCGATCTTCCGTGACCCGCGCACGAAGGAGGCTGTGTCGGACATCTTGCTCAAGTACTGTCTCGTGGAGGACCGGGAGTACAAGCAGGGTCTGCACGAGATCGTGGCCTTCCTGTACTACGCCTGCCACCGTGACAACGCACTCGTCCAGCGATTCATTCGCGAGCAGCCGTCGCTGCGCGGAAGTGCGGTGCTGGCGCTGTTCGAGCGGGTGTACGCTGATCTGCCGGCTGCCGTCTACGCCCTCTTCCGTCGCGTCATCAGCGAGGAGAAGGGCGGCCTTGGCTTGGCTCGATGGTACTACGTGAGCAACGAGCGCGAGCAGAGCGGGGTGGTAGTGGCCTGCGAGCGGGTGCAGCAGAAGCTTCTCGCCCGCTTGGATGCCCCGCTGCACCACCTTCTCAACGCCGAGTACGGCATCCAGAGTGTCGTCTACCTCGTCCGATGGCTGCGGCTTCTCTTCCTGCGCGAATTCCCCTTTGAACAGCTGCTACCCATCTGGACGGTGCTCTTCTGCGAGCGCTTCGTCGCCACTGCTACCGCCACGCCGTTCGTGCTCGACGAAAGCCTCGCCTTGTACTTCGCAGCGCAGATGCTGCGGCACATGCATGAGGGCCTCGCCCGCGACGCTGGGAACGCGCTGCGGCTGCTCATGAGGTACCCGCCCGTGGCGCACGTCAACGACCTTCTCCACGCCGCGATCGTCAGCAACGCCGAGTCGTGCCTCCTGCGCCTGGCGACGGCGCCACGCCTCGTCGACCCGCGCGACGCCAAGCCGCTGCCACCGGATGTGACGCTGCGGCAGGGCGAGTCGCTGTCCCGCGTCGTGGCGGCGCTGGAGCAGTACTGGTTCCGCGACCCCACCGCGACAGCGGAGGAGCAGGATTGGGTGACGGAGGTGTACATCCACTCGATCGCGCAGCTCAAGAAGGTGCGTGACGTGCTGTTGTACGGCTTGGACGAGTGAGTCGCTCTATAGACGGTGTCTGAGGTCGACAGGCAGGTGGGCACATCCCGCAGAGGGAGTAACGCAAACGGCAGCCGAGGTGAACGGGACGACTTTGGTGGAGGCGTGCAGGTGGCGGGGGTTTCTGCGTGTGGAGTTGCGCTGCGAGGGCGGCTTGTGCATGATCCCTCTGCGGTGTGGCGTGTTGAAAAGCTGAAACTTCCCCATTCCGCTCGCACGTCCGATTGAGAGTGCCGATGTGAACGTACCGTGCTGAAGTGGATCAATCCCATACCACGCATCGTCAACGGCACGTGCCGCATGCGCCGCCACGAGCAGGAGAACCCGGGCCGCGTAGTGTTGTCTGTCCACCAAGCAGCGGCCTCGAGATACGGGCCGTGCACTCCGGCTCTGTGCCACTGATGCCTCATCCCGCCTAGTGGCTTTTCTTTTTTTCGCTTCGGGTTTCTCATCGTTTGTGTACTCTTGCACTCTCCTACGCCTTCTCCCTACCCCCTCCGCTTCCTCTCCACTTCTCCTCGCCTCATCACATCCTCTGCAGATTTCGGCTTTCCTGCGGTTCATCCAAGAGCTCTCTACTCCCCGTCCCCGCCTCGCTCCACCCCATACCGGTACCCATCACAGTCTCTTTCCTCCTCCCCCCCCGCCTCGGAAGTCCACCAGCAATCAAGGAGTGTGCGACGCTGACGTACGTGCGAGCAGAACAACCCCCCCTCCTCCCTGCCATCATCATCCCACACGCGCTGCACCCCCCCCTATAAAAACACACAGCGCATAACAAGATGGCCCACGAAGGCTCTAAGAAGAAGACGGGCGCGAGCCCGCTCATGATGAAGATCTCCATCGTGATCGTCGTGCTCCAGTTCATCGGCCTCGTCTTCATGGCCATCGGCTCCCCGTACGACGTCCTGAGCCTGAACGACGAGACGAGCTACCTGGACGGCACCAACCTGTGCTACTCCGTCTGGGGCACGAAGAAGTGTGGCGCCCGCAACCCGACGACGTGGCACGATGCCGAATACTACAAGCGGTGCGGCGTGTTCGAGGCGTGCATGAAGGCAGCGGCGTCCTTCACGATTGTGTCGCTTTTCGCCTTCGCCATCGGCATCGCCGCCAACATGCTGATCGCGTGCAAGTGCCTGACGACCAAGACGCCGGTGGTGCTGATCCACATGTTCGGCATTGTCACCACCTCCGTGCCGTGGACTGTCGTGGCCGGCCTCTACAACAACTCGCAGTGCAACCGCCGCTTCAAGGACCTCGGCAACTACCAGCCCGGCTTCGCCTTCTTCGTCGTGTCGTGGGGCATGCAGATCATCTCCTTCATCCTCATCTGCATTTCCCACTAAGAAAGACCAGCGAGACACGCAGGCGCGTGCTGCTGACCCCTCCTTCTACCCCTGGTGGCAATGTCCAGACGTGATGCAAGCGATGGAGGCGCTCACAGGCACAGCAAAAGGCGCGCAGCACGGCCACACATACACCCACACAGATCGACACAGACGCCTGCATGCAGAAAGAAAGAAGCGGCAACGGGTGGCGTACGAAGGCGCCAACGTGCGGGGCCGTCGGACTGAGCGGGCTAGCTGCGCAGGCCGACGTCTGCGCATCAGGGAAGAGCGGCGAATGTACCGCCTTCACTATGGCGGCCGCTCTTCATCTCTGTATTCCTTGAATGTGTGTTGCATGGACAGGCAAGCGAGTACCTGTTTGTGTCTCTCTCTGTATGTGTGTGTGTGTGTGTGTGTTTGTGTGTGCTGGCGTGAGGGGGTGCATGTGCGTGGTGGCGAGTTTAACCCGCGCTGAGCGACCTTCACCTCCCCCCTCCCCGCCCCTTCTTCCCCCTCTTGTTTTTTTAGATTTGCCTGTGCGCGTATGTTTTTTTTTTCTTTTTTTCTTTTTTTCTTCTAAAGCCTGCACGTACATTCGTGTGTGTGTGTGTGTGTGGCTGCTGATAACCCGCCGTGTTCGGCCGAATAGTGCGGCTCTACGCACCCGAAACAAAGGAAACACCGCTCCGCGTCTCACCCCCCCCCTTCTTCATATGTGCGAGCCTCACGCTGTCTCACGCACTGTCACACTGGTTGTCGCGCTCTCGTGGGACGCCGCGGACGCAGTGCGGATGGCGTCGCGGCGCGTCTTGACTATTGGTCTGTGATGACGCCAAGGTGGTCGTGGAGGCGAAATGGGAGGGGCGGTATAGCGGCTGTGATCCAATGGAGGTAATGGGAGACGCCACGACGAGTGGATGCAGGCAGGAGGTGCCGTCCGGCGCACACACGCATCCGTGCTGAGGCCCTTGTGCCTACAGCCGTTTGTGCGTGTGTGTGCGCTATGTGTTGTGTGGGGAGAGGAATTCTCACATGAAGTCCACTCCCCCTCCAACCCTGCCCGCACGCCGATTCGGTGCCGCAGAGGAACATTCGTCATCGACTGCTGCTCCGCTTTCTGATCGCGTCGGGGAAGACGGAAGCACCGTCGCCTGTGGTGGGTGCTGTGGCGACGACCGAGTCTTCTCTTGTGTCATCTTCTCCGTTGGTGCCGCACGACGAGCGAGTGAGTTTTGGAGAGGAGCTCAGGAGCCACCCTGTTTGTGGGTACAAAGGAGAAGGAGCTGTGCGTCTGTGCCCGTGTTTGTGTGCGTTGCGTTGCGTGCTGCTGATCTGCAGACATCGTTCAGGTCCTCGAACCCAACCGCATCCTGGATCAGAAGCTCGCCGCACCGCACTCTTCTCCTGATCCTCTCTCGCACATGTCTCCTCCCTTGATCTCCTCTCCGGCTGCCTGTCGAACACACACAGCCGCCTTCCTCTCTCCCGTACACGGCATGCGGCTGTGTGTGTTCGCGTAGTGGCGCGTTCGTTGGCGTGTGTGTGTGTGTGTGTGCGTGTGCGTGTGCCTGCTGTGGCAACGGCGGCTCGTCTCTTACAACTTCTTCTCCACGGCCCGCACAGTCGCCTACTGTCCTTGGTGTCGCCCATTTTGCCTCCACACCCGTTGTCCTCTAGATTGGTCTGTACGATAAGTAGTAGCCACGCGCCCGGGCGGTCGCGCACGTGTGCAATGAAGTGTAACGTCCCCCCCCCTTCCCCTCCCCTCCCACCACCGCAAAGTCTCGCCAACACAAAGTAAAGAAGAACGAAAATGAAAAAGAGAATAGGATCAACACACTGGGTCGACCCAAGCCCACCGATGAGCTGCTCACCGCTACAGCCGTGTTACTCGGCCAGGGTGTGGTGGCCCTTCCTGAAGCGAGGGGCTTTATGCTGGCGGTGTCATGGCCCGTTTGTGTGTGTGTGTGTGACCCTTACTCGTGGCGCCACGCACAGGGTTTGTGCTGCGGTCCACACCACCGGACCCTGCGGCGTCGAGCTGTTTTGCCCACCACACAGGCCCCGTCCCCGAGTCGGTGAAGGAGGCGAGGGAAAGGAGCCGCTCGTCTTTCCGGGAGCAACCAAACAGAAAAAAAAAACGTGTGGCCTCCGTTTCTCTTGCTTTCACGACGGGTAGCCGTCTGCGTGCGCATCGTATCGTGAGGCTTGACGCCGCAGCTCTTCATCGTCGCATGTGCAACCGAGTCTCTCTTCTCCCCGTCCTTTGTCTTGATTTCATTTCATTTTTTTTTCTTGTGGTGAACTTGTCAGCTCGCTTCCGTGCACGCTCTCGCTTTTCATCGTGTGCAGGACGCGCTCCTCATCTATTCCTTCATCGCCTGTGCTTCTTTCGTAGTGCGAGCCGTTTCCCGTCTTGTTCCTTCACCGCGCCTCACAGCACCGCTTGGCCCACCACCCCTCGCCATCCGTCCCCACCATCCTTAACTCTCCTGTGCGACACCCAGCCCTCTCACCCCCCCCTCCACCCCCACGCGACCGCTGACTACCTCACCTTGCTGTACACCTCCAGCGTTGCTTGCCCGCTGCAATGTCCACCCCATCCAAGCCCAGCAAGGCGGTGCTGCTTGTGAACCTGGGCACGACCTCGGCGCCGACCCCACAAGCGGTGCGCTGCTTCCTGCGCGAGTTCCTCTCGGACCGGCGCGTCATTGACCTTCCGCGCTATCGGTGGTACCCCATCCTGTACTGCTTCATCCTAACCTTCCGCCCGCGAAAGGTTGCCCGCATGTACGACTCGATCTGGATCAAGCACGGGTCTGGCATCACGATCAACGGCAAGACGGAGGGCTCGCCGCTGTCCCTGTACTCGGAGAGCCTCACGATGAAGGTGCAGGCGGCGCTCTCGAAGACGCACGGCGACTCTGTCGTGGTGCGCCACGCGCTGCGCTACGGCGAGCCGAACATCTCAGCGACGCTCAAGGGCCTGCACGAGGAGTTCCCAACCTTGCGCGAGCTGGTTGTGCTGCCGCTCTTCCCGCACTACACCTCGACGACCACGGCGTCGATTTACGATGAGGTCTTCAAGGTCTACATGGATACGACGCGGCGCTGCGTGCCCGGGCTGCGGATGATTCGTGATTACGCCGAGAACCAGGTGTACATCGAGGCCATCGGCGCAAACCTCATCGCCGCCATCAAGGCGTACGTGACGGCACAGGCGGGGGCGCCGTCGGACTGGAAGGCGGCACTGGCGGCGCAGATGGGCGGCATCGGAGTCATTCTGTCGTACCACAGCATTCCCGTGCGGTACGTCGTGCAGCACGACGACTACCCGGAGCGGTGCGCGGCGACCACGGCAGGCATCAAGGCCTACCTCGAGGCGGAGTCGGGCCTCTCCTTCACCGGCACCCTTATTCATGTCTACCAGTCGCTCTTCGGCAAGGAGCCATGGCTCAGCCCCATGCTGAACTCCGCCGTGACGGCGTTCCCTCTGCCGGCTGGCGACCCGCGGAAGGAGGCCTTCAGCGACGCGCACCACGACAAGTCACTTGCCACGAAGCAGGCCACAACGTGCTTTACTGTTGCGCCGGGGTTCGCAGTCGACTGCATTGAGACCTCCAACGAGATTGGGCTGGAGGCGAAGGAGATATTCGAGAACAACGGAGGCCACCACTTTGTTTACGTCCCGTGCCTCAACGACAGCGACGCACACGTGCGGGTGGTTACGTCCGTTCTCGCTGCCTAACACAGGCGAGAGGAAACGACAGTGAGTATAACGAGGCGGCCGCCTCTCACTCACCTCTCATTCCTTGAAAAAAAAACCCTTTTCTGTTTGTTCTTTGCACTTCTACCAGTTAACCCCTGGCCTCGCTTCCTTATTTACGTGCGCGTGGGTGTGTGTGTCTCTCGGACCTACTACTCCTACTCTTTCTATCTCTCTCTCTGAGCGTGCGGCGGTACATCTTGGCGTCTGCCCCCCTACCGAGCTTGGCAGTCTCCAACACGAGTCACTCACAAGCCTCTCATCTCTTTCTTCACCAGCTCAGCTCCCAACGTTCACTCACACACACACATACACACACACTCCGTCATCAACTCATGAACTTCCTCTGCCCGTAACTCGCATTTCCGAACTGCAAAAACGGATCAACTGTTTTCGTGCATGTCTTTTGTTTTGCAGGATTCCTGCCTTGGAGGGCCGGCGGCGGTTCTCTGCTGCAAAGGCGGGGGCGGGGGCGGGGTATAGAGCCTCAGATGCGCTGTTGAGTGTGCGTATTGCCGGACGTCACCTGTGCACGCAAGTCCGCCGCCGATCACCACGTACGCCTTTCCGATGGCGCGCTGCATCGGCGAGTGCAGCGGAGGGCTGAGTTGCATCTGCCGTGGCGTGAGTTCAATGCCCTTCTCCCGCACCGCGTCGGACACCGATGCGTCTCACGAGTGTTCCTTTTAACCTGTGCCCACCTCCTGTCCTGCGCCTCTCCCTCCTGTCCTGCACTTTGACTGCTGCACGTACCGTGCTGTGCGCTAGAGCCCACCCCAGGGTTGAAAGTAGAACTTGCACCTCCTTGGCATCACACCTACGCACATATCGGAGTACACCTCTTCACACGCAAAAAAAAAAAACTGTGACTTCACCGACATGGACTTCTTCCAGATCACCCAAGCGGGTACCCTCGCCCCTGCATCGGCCCTGCACGTGGCCGTGGAGCTGGCCCTGACGGTGGTCTTCGCCTTAGTGCTCGGCGTGTGCGTCCGCGTCGTGCCGCAGCGCCTCGTCCCGCGTGCCACGACAGCCACTCGGCACGGGGCACCGCGGAAGGCACCCGCAGCGCCAGCAGCCGCAGCCACGTCGGCCGCATTACCCGCAGCGCCGTCGACCCGTCCGCAGACCGCGCCAGTCCCGGCAGCGGCGAAGACAACAGCGGCCTCGGCACCGCCTGCAGCAAAGGCGGTGCCCGCCGCCCCCGCTCCCGCAGCGACCCCCGCTGCCCCCGCCGCGGCGCAGCGCGCCCTTGACGACGCACTCGACTCCTTCTTTCAGAACGAGGACCTTCTCGACGAGGCCCTGCTCGACGCCACGGCGGGTGCATCAGATACCATTGAGAAAACTCCAGCGCCCGCACCGACACAGCCCGCGAAACAGTCCGCACCGCCGAGTCCGAAGCGCACCGATGGCTTCTCAAAGGACCTCGCAGAGAGGATGACCAAGAGGCTGCAGAGCAAGGCTCGGCCCACTGCGCAACGGGATGCATCGCCACCAGCACAACAACAACAGCCACACCAGAAGCCGATAGAGGTCCCCGCGAAGGCTGCTGCCAAGGCGGCCCCATCACCCCAGTCTGCAGAGGTGGAGCTCGATGACGTGCTCGACGCCTACATGGCAGAGCAGGAGCTGCTGGACGAGGCGATGCTCGACAGCGTGCTGCATTCCGCCCACTCGCAGCCGTGAGAGCTGTGAAAAGGCTGGGTGTCTCTCTTTTTTTTTTCTGGCTGCCCTGCTCCCGCACGTCATTGGTGTTGCGAACGCACACTTGTGCGGTGGCCAAGACGTGCGTGTGGGTGAGGCTTGTCGCTGATGTGGCGCTGTCGTCTGTGGTTGCCGACAACGTGAGCGCGGCTGTGTCTGCGTGGCCAACAACAAGTAAGGCCTTACTGGGGTAACATTGAACCGCACAGCATCAAAGGGGGGGGGAGTGCCCTTCGCGTGGGTTGTCCGTGTTTTCTTTGCGAGCTGCATCGCCTCGCTGCACGGAGAAAGAGAGGAAGCGCTGCTTCAGCACCTTTGCTTTGTCAGCGACAAACCCAACAACGAAAGAAAAAGAAAAGGTGATGTTTGTGTTGGACCGCATCCACCATGTCGCTTCCGATTTGCGGGGACTCCTGGCCTCTTACACAGGGAGCACACGGCGCTGTGTTGCACTCGCGTTGCAATACAGTGCGCGAAGTCCGCAGCGCCTACACAACAACGGAGAGATGCAGTCGCCCCTGAGCCTGACTCGTTTCTGTGTGCGCAACAACACCCACACAAGCACCCGCATTATCTCCTCTGTGCGCAATGCTCACGGGGTACCACCATGCTGTCGTGCCCTCACGGTCGACTGCGCTGCTTCGTCACGTACTGGCTGCCTCTCCCCCCCCGCCCACCTCACCTCCATCCGGTGCCGTCACACGCCTTATTCTAACGTTTTTCTTCACACACCCTCCGTTGCTAACACACTCGGCCTGTACTGCCTCCCCAAACGGTGCTCCCCCTTCGTGCACGCTGCCCGCCTTACAGTCCCTTACCGCTTAACCCCCCCCCCCGATTCCCCTGCTGTGTGCCGCGTTGCTGGTGGCGGCTGCCTTCCCAGTGGCTGTCAGCGCCATCGGGAACTGCAACGTCGACATGAGCACGAGCTGCCTAGTGGCCAACTGCGTATACTGCCTTGACGGCTCCCACGCCACGATCGGGGACTGCGCATCGTGCGAGACACCCCACTGCAAGCCCTCCATCGGTATCGACCACTCCACTTACAGAGAGGGCAACTTCTCTCTCGTCTCCATCAGCTTCACCGGCGCTGGCGGCCTTCGTGGCGTGAGACCAGGGCACGCACTGCCGCTCGGATGCCATCGGCGTTAGCTCGCCGCGTCGACCCCCGTACGCTTCTTTCACTCTTCCGTTTTCTTTATTTATTATTATCCGCACCGCCTCATCTTTTTATTCTCTCTCCGCTTGACATTTACCTTCTGACGCTTGATTTTAACTGCAGAACATGAGCATCCGTCAAACTCTCTCCGCGTGTCTGCTCTCGCACCCCCCGAAGCCCCATGCACGTGAAACCTACGTGCGTGCGCGTGTGCATCCGCGCGCCGTCGCGTCAGCCTCACTGCCGTGGCGAACGTTTCGCATGCCACTTTCCCTCCGGAATTTCTCTCCGATCGTAAGTTACTACGCCACCCTGCCAACGTCGCACGAGTCTGTACAAGTTGCCTTTCTTCTCCTTTTCCTGATGCACCTATGCGTGTATGTTGTACACCGGCTGTTGTGAAGGGTGTCGTCGTGCTGGAGGTGCAGCATGGCGGCCAACGTGGCTGTCACGCCGCACGTCCTCATCGCTACACCACTTCTTGCTTTCACCTCACAAACTCGGCAACGTGACGAACATTGGTGCGCATCACTGAAGGCCGCGGTGAGCCATGCGAGAGGAAATGCGAGGTGCCTGGCACCGCTACGCTCTCTCAACACACACCACCACCGCTACCACCAGCCATGCTGTTCGATGTCGTTTGCGCTCGTTAATGTTTCTCAAAGTGCGCTCTCATTTGCCTACTCGCGGATGTCACCTCTCTTTTTTTTTTCTTTATCCTGGGCTTGTGCACAAGGTGAGTGTGCGTACCGAACACAGCATCTGCAAGGCGGCCTTCTCGCACGGGGGAGCATCACGTCGCGGCGCCTCTGCGTTTCTGCGTCACGACTTCTGCCGCTGCAGCAGAGAGGCTCACCCGGTACTGTGACGGCGCTCGAGCGGTACACACACCCCTCCTCTTTCTCACAGTCATTTTTGTACCTCCTTTTTTTTCCGATATGTCTCTCTTCTGCTCTCGTCCTATGTCAGCCCTACGCACTCTGTGCGCACATGATGATGGCTCTGCCAAGCACGCAACCAGACAGCTCAGGAAGCAAAGACAGGAGTGCCGCGTCCACCCGCGAGCGTGCGACGCCTCCTTGTCGGAGCAGTTTCAAGCGCCGGGCACGGCGCAGTCCACCATGGGGAGGGGCACACCACGGTCAGTATGCTACAGGGGCTGCACCAAGCCGTGCCGTGCCCGTACTTCATTCGCACTCTAATACGCCTGGCTGCTTTGGAGTGCCCGTCTGTGGTGTCCCCTCGCCTCCCCTCTTTACCGCTTCACACGTTGATCTTCCTTCCTCACTCCCTCGGTCCCATCACCTCTGCCTCTTGCCCCATTTTATTTTTTGTTTTCTTTTGGTACTCAAAAGACAGTAAAGACCGCCCCACCCACTCACAGCCTCTCCGCCAGTGCACACACCGCTGCCACGCCACTCTGCCCCGGTCTACCTCCCTCCTCTCCTCTTCCTCATCCTCCCTCTACACCTCGTCTCTCCGCCGCTCTAGCCATCCGCGACTGCGACATCATGTTCAACACACGGGAAAAAGAGGTGCGCGTGGCGCAGCTGTCCAAGGCCCCGCTGCAGCGCATCAGCGAGACCCACCGCTTCGCGCTCCTCGTGCTGGGCTTGTTCGGCATGATCTGCGGTTCCTTTGGCAGCTACACCTTCAATCTCGTCTCCGGCAACTTCCAAGAGCGGTACTCGCTTTCCCAGCGCGACCTCAGCACCATCGCGACGACCGGCACCGTGATTGGGTATGTGCTGCTCCCCTACTCCTTTGTGTACGACTACATCGGCCCGCTTCCCATCGCCATCCTCTCCTCCTTCGTTTTCCCGCTCGGCGCTCTGCTCGTCGCGCTGTGCTTCCAGGGTGTCATTGCAGGCAACCTGGTTCGCCTCTGCGTCTTCTACTCCTTCATGAATGTCGGCACCTCCTTCTTCGACCTGTCCAGCTGCATGACCATCCTCAGCTACTTCCCGTCCAACCGCGGCCCGGTCGTGGCGCTGCTCAAGACCTTCATCGGCCTCGGCTCTGCCATCGTGGGCAGCATGTACCAGGGCTTCTTCGGCGGCGCGGTGCAGCACTTCTTCTACTTCCTGATGGTCTGGGCCGTCCTCGTTGGCGGGCTCGGCATCGCTTTCTTGCGGCTGCCGGCGTACCACCTCACAGGCTACGAGGAGTCGCACCTCAGCGAGGAGGAGAAGGAGCGGCGTCTCGCCACCAAGACACAGTTCCTGAAGCAGCGGCCGCCGATGTGGCGCTTCTACTACGGCTTTGCCCTGATGATCGTCCTCATCGTCTTCCTACCGCTGACCACCGCCCTCGTCGACTACCTAAACCTCGGCCGCGCCGAGAAGCTCGTCTTCGCCATCGTGGCCACCGTGCTCGCCTCTGGGTTCCTTGTGATCGCCGTCCCGACTGAAGCACTCGAGTGGCTCACGCGCCGTCGCGCCGTCTCCCGTTACACCGCTGAGGAGCAGGCGCTCGGTGGGGTGGAGAGCGGTGCGAGGTCGCGGAGCAACGGCAGCCCGGATGAAGCAGAGAAGCCGCTGCCCCTGACCGATGTCGGCGTTGTGTTGGAAGAGGAGGAGGTGGACACTGAGATTGACTACATCGCGCCACAGTACCAGACCTCGTTTCTGCAGAACCTCCTTTCCGTCAACCTCTGGGCACTCTGGTGGACCTCCTTCTGCATCGTTGGCGCGGAAGGCGTCATCATGAACAACGCCAGCTACATCTTCGGCGCCCTCGCCGGGGAGCCAACGCCGGCGTCGACTCGCACGCTGCTCACGGTGCTGAACGGTGTCGGCAGTGCGGTGGGGCGCCTGCTCATGTCGTACTTCGAGGCGTGGTCACAGAAGCGCAAGCCGGAGGACCGCGTTCCGCTGACGGTGGCGCTCTTCTTCCCAACCACGTCGATCATCGTCGCCATCGTGCTGTTCCTCACCCTGCCTAAGCAGGCGCTGCCGCTGCCGTACGTGATTGCGGCGCTCGGGAACGGCTTTCTGGCGGCCACGACAATTCTCATGACCCGCACCATCTACGCCAGGGACCCGGCAAAGCACTACCACTTCTGCTTCCTCGCCACCGCCGCCTCCTCCATCGCCCTCAACCGCTTCCTCTACGGCGAATGGTACACGGTGCAGGCCGAGAAGCTCGGCAACCCGCTTCTCTGCACGAGCCGCAAGTGTGTCCAGATGCCGCTGCTCGTGCTGCTCGGACTGGCCTGCAGCGCGTTCGTCTCGAACGTCGTTGTGCACTTCACGTACCGCCGCTACAGCCAGCGCATTTTGTCAGAGCGCCGCCGCCTCCGCGGCGAGGGCACGCAGACCGCTGAGCCGGTCGATGACGGCCTCCGTGAACACGGGCCGTCCCGTTGAAGGTGCAAACGCCGCCTCACTCCTCACCGCCACCGCGCGTGTGCGTGCGTGTGCGTGTGACCGTGTATGTGCGATGCATGACGTCATCCACTACTTCTCTCTATTTCTAAGTGTGTTGGCGTGTGTGTGTCACGATTAGATCTTCTCTTGTGCTCGCTGTGATGTTTGTGCTCTTCCCCCCTCCTCTCCTCTCACGCTCATACGAGCTGCTCATCGGCGTGAGTGCTGTACACGGACAGAGGAAAGAAGGGAGCAAGTGCAAAGCAAACAGCGGCGGCGCTGGGGGACCGTGGGCTGTCCCATGAAACCAGTCCACATGATGCCGAGAGCCCCCCACCCCCCTTTGTCGCACACGTCACCAGCGGCCATCGCTAAACGCGCGCTCACCACCACACACACCGTCTTTTTTTTCTTTTTTCTTTTTGGGGTTGTTTCTTTGACGTCTCTCTTGCCCCCCCCCCCTTCCCTTCCCTTCCCCCCGCCGTGTTGATCACTCTTCCCGCTGACACACAACAGCCTTGCCGCACGCATTTTCATTTCCCACCCACTCGTGGCATAGCGGTGTTGTGGTCACCTCTTTTTCAGTGAAGTTCTCCTTGTCTTCCCTCGTGCTTTTTTGTTTTACGTTCACCTTTATGCCAGCCCCCTCACAGTGTCTGTCTGTCTGTCTGTCTGTGTGTGTGTGTGTGTGTGGAGGGGGCTGTGCAGCTCCGCGGCTCTCTTCTATTTGATGTTCTCGCAAGTGACGCGGCTGTTTCTCCGCGTGCGCGCATGAATGTGCCCCGCGGCGGAGGCCTGTTCTCCTACTGCCCGGTGTCCCGACGTCAGCGGGACGACGCCGGACGCTTTCGCAGCCATTCCTCCCTCTGCGTGTGCAGAGGGAGGCGAAGGACATCCCCCTCCGTCGCGACACTCGCCGTTTCTTCATTTCTCTGTTTGTCTATGTCTTCTCTCTCTCTCTGTCTGTGTGTGAGTTGCGCGCCGTCTGCCGACTTGTTTGTTCGTCTCACAACGCCATCGTGATTTCTTCGTGGTGGTGTTGTTGCCCTTTTGCTTCCCTCCGTCTCTCTCTCACTCTCGTTGTACTCCCCAGTGTTGGGGGGTGGTGGTGGCCCCTGCCTGACCGCGTTACGTGCAGGCAACAACAGTGAGCGGATGCGTGCCGCACATCGTAGAAAGGCACTCCTGGGCTTCAGGGTCAACGTAACAACTGGTTAAGTGGCACAATCGACGCGAAACTATCGAATTTCCCTCCACAGGGTGCCATCGTGCAGGCACCAAGCGATAGCGTGGAAGAGGAGCTGCTGGTGCCACATGCCCGTGCACCGTCCCTCCGTCACAGGCAAAGGGCCGCTGAGGTGCGGTTGACTTTGCGCACTGCACGAGTACGACTCGTAGCAGTTTGGGGAGGAGAGGAAAAAAAAGGCGCCGGGAAGTCGCATCACGCTTCTCTGCATCCCGCCGAGCCACCCTCATCTCTGCTCGCGGAGCTCTGTTGCCGCTTGCGACAACGCTACCGGCCCTCCTACGGAAGGACGTGCAGGCGTCTCACCACACGCCTGTCAGTGCCCCGAACGTGCGGAGCACACGCAACCCACCGCTCCACTGATACCTCCACCCCCGTTTCATGTTGACGCTGACTTCCATCCTTCCTCCCGCTTATCGTCTCCGCCCTGACTGCCTTTTACACCCACACTGCCGTACACCACAGCCACACCCCAACGCCGCACCTCCTCCCTCCTCCCTCCCCCTCTCAGTGCGCGGATGGAGCTCTGGGTGGCGAACCTGCAGCGGCTGCACGGCCGCCTCTGCAACAGCGAGGAGTACCGGGCCAGCACCACGAAGCCGCAGCGGCTGCTGAGCGGAATGAACAACGACGTTCTTGCTTCAACTCTCCCGTACACGAGCAGCAACGTGTCCCTGGCACTCGCCGCGACCAGCCCACGCGCGCGCGTATTCGCAGAGATGGAACGGCCACTGCTCGGCGTGAGCCACAACATCACCTTTTGCGATACCGCCTTGGTGCACCAGATTGCCTCAGAACCGGATGAGGAGCCGCGGCTCCCGGGCCTGCCGTTCATGGCGTGGTGGATCCTGAAGTGCGGCCTGCCGCTCGTCCTGCTCGGCGACCAGGAGGCGTGTCGCGTCTTGGTCACGTCCCCGCTGCGGGACCGCCTGCGCGCTGTGAAGCTGACAGACGCCGCCTCATCCTACCAGCTGCCCCCTGACGTGGCCGTCCAGCTGACTCGGGCAGAGCTGAGTGGCGAGGCACTGGTGTCCGTCCTGGGGCCCTGCGCGGAGCTGCAGGAGCTGCATGAGCTGACCGTTACCAGCTGTCCCGTCACGGCGTACGCAGCGCTATGTAAGATACCGAACATCACGGCACTCAAGCTGTGGGCTAGGCCGCGCACCACCGCACCAGACGCAGCGGACAGCCCGGCGCAGTTGACGGAGCTGAGCGTCACTCAGATGGCTTGCGCGCCGCGACTGGAGCGCCTTCGGTGCCTCGGCCCGTCTCTCACGGCCCTCTCCGACCTCGAGCGCTGCGACTCGCTGGTTCTCCTCTCGCTGGCAGACTGCCCCCGCATCACGTCCGTTGCCGCGCTCTCCACCGCCGTGGCGCTGCACACCATCTCCCTCTCGTGGTGCGGCCTGCACGACCTCGCCGGACTCGCCGATTGCGTCTCGCTGGAGGTCCTCCACATGGACTGCTGCAAGGGGCTCGAACGTCTCTCGGCCCTGGCCGGCGCCCCACAACTGCGCGAGCTCCACGTCTTCTGCTGCGGCGTTCGCGACGTCAGCGGACTGGCGGCGTGCCCGCGGCTGGAGTCGGTGAGCGTGGCGGCCTGCCGCCTTCTCGCAGACTTGTCCCCGCTGGCCGGCGCCCCGCAACTGCGCAGGCTTGACGCGTCCTTCAGCGCCGTTTGCCGCCTCGATGGACTCGGCACGTGCCCGCTACTGGAGACGGTGCGGCTGGATGCGTGCAGCGACGTGACGGACCTGCACCCACTGGCGGAGGCGCCTTGCCTCAGGTACGTCTCCGTGCGCGAGGTGCCCCGTACGAGCCTCACCTACCCGCCGCAGTTGGCTCCGCTCCTGCACCCCGCTGTCCCCAACGAGAAACCATAATGCCCGCGCTTCACCCCCAACTCCCACTCCCACGAAGCTTCTGACGACCTCCTGCGCCTGTGTGACGGAGTGCCGAGATGGGGAGGAGGTCGTAGCCGTGCATGACTCACCCGATGTAGCCTTCTTCTGCTCTGCGTGTACTGCTGCCCTCTCCCTACTCCATACACCAGGCACTACACAAGCGCCTTCCCCGATCCGCTTCCAACCCCCGACACCAGAATAGGAGCCTCGCTGCGCCACACGATGGGCTTCGGCCTGGGCACAACGGCTCCGGGCCGCTGTGGTCCGAGGCTGCCCTTCGAAGGCCGGGGCGGCATCTGCCGCGTGCGTGACACACACTACGGGCTCCGCCGCCAGCGCCAACGGCGTCTTCGACTCTATTAAGCACCTCCAACGTGGTGACGCTCGTTGCGCTGTCTTGAGTGATCAGAATCACGTCCTCCGTTGTCCCTTGCTCACGAATGCCTTTTACTTCTTCCTTTTCCTCCTCCCCTGCACACAATCGCGACGACCGCATGTACAACACCCAAAAGGCGAAGACACACAGCCACACAAAGCCGCCATGAACCATCGCTGCGACGGGAGCACGGCCACACGCACGCATCTCCAGCCCGCTGCACCGCCTTTCCTGGTGCCGTCCACCGCCCTCTTCCATCAGACATGCACATATAGACACCGGCACATGGATTCCGGGCGAGGTCTCCGCGCCAGCGGTAGAGCTCGACACCGCCGCGGTGTGTCGCATCTGCGTGTGGTGGGGAGGGGGGAGGGGGCGTCTCCGCTGATTTGTCTGTGGCACTGCGAGGATACGGTGGCCGCCGTCCGTCCCTACTGCCTGGCACTGTGGGGTAGCGTCGTGCGGGCAACTTGTCTGGGAGGTGTGCGGTGCTGCGTACGCCATCGAGGTGGGTATGGGGAGCCCTTCCCCCCCTCTCGCCACGAGTTACGAGGGCCTCGTGAAGCGCTGAGTGGCGTGTGCGTGGCTGCCGTGCATTCCGCCGGCCGTCTTCCGAGCCTCGCACTCCGCTGCGCTGCGGACTGTGGAGGACCCGTCGTTGACCGCCCGCCGCCACTCCCCTTTCTTCGCTTGATCGGCCGCGTCCTCAACGCTGCGGCGGTGGCGGTGCTGTCACACCATCGCCGCCTTTCCACGTGCGTGTTGCCGCACGGGGACGACGTGGCGGTTCATCTCCTCGCGGAGGCGCCGATCGTCGTCACACCACCCGCTGAGGCAGATGCCGCGGCCACTCTGGCGCACAACACACCACCTCCCCGACGTGCGTGCTGTAGGGCTGTTGCAGGCTCTGCGTGCGTAGGCGGCCACTGTGCGCGTTCGCGTCAAGATCGCTCACGGATACGATGCGTGGCGGGTCCGGTCGGCTGCAGCCTCACCTGCGCTAAACGTGGTGAGCCGTGGTTTCCTTGTTGGCGGCCACGCGGCGCTTTGTGTCTGTCGGCGCGTCGTATCGGCTGCTGTCACACCGCTGCGTCCCTTTGCCACCGACGAGGTTGATGGGGCTGGAGGAGTGGCTTGCTCTCTCACGATTGCTGTAAAAGTGTCGCAGCAGCTCGCTAGGTCGACGCGCACGCACGCTCGCACGCTGTCGCAGAGATGGCCGGCCTCGGTGGTTTCGCCATCCTTTCCCGGAGCGTCGCGCTACGCATGGTGCTGCCTGACGTCGTCTTCGTCATTGCATCGCCTTTCTTCGGTGAAGGCGACGCACCTCCAAAGAGGCAGCCGGCGGAAGCGCGGCGAGTGCTCCGCGCCGAGTGCCTGCTGCCACTGACATGCGGGGCATCCACGGCACGGCATGCGACCTGCTTTCCACCGACTCTGCACCCCCCCCCTCAACGTCGCTCCGGAGCTCGTTGGAGTTGTCCCGGACGTCTGGCGCGGCAACGGCGCTCCCGTGTGTGACACCGCAGCGTGCAGCGCTGCCGTGGCTCCTCTGCGAACGGAGAAGCTCCGCGTGCGGTTGACAGAGGCTGTGCTCCACAGCGCCGTGGTGCCTTCCGGTGCACGTCCCTTCACTGCGTGGCTTTCGCTGCACAGCTCTGCGGAGGTGACGCTGGTGTAGCTGGGCCTCCGACAGCGCACCGCCTTGGCGCAGCACAGGACCCGGGAAGATGCTGCCTCTGCCCTGCTGTGGCTGCCCGCCCATCGCCTGTGGTGGTGCCCCCTGTGGGACTGCGTGGGACACCCGACACAGTGGTTCGTCGTGTGCGAAGGGTTTCACCGCCTCCGGGCCAGCTCCCCACGCCTCTGCGGCGGACGCAGCGTGCGCTGAGATGGATAGCTTGTCGTGTCGGCCTGCTCACGGTGCACGTTGCGGTTGGGGTGTCGGCTGGAGTGGAAGCGCTACCGCTGTCTTTTTGAGCGAGGCCGGCGTGTTGTGCAGCGGGGAGTGGGGATGGGTCATGGAGGGTGTTGTGCTGGCGGGGCGGCAGCCTTGCCGTGTACGCGATGGCGCAGAGCGCGGGTGTCTCACGTTCACGACGTCTCTCTGTTGCGGCGCCACTGTGCACTTCCACGAAAGACGGCCGGTGTGTCTGTCGCCGAAGCATTGGGGGGTGCCGTTCAACGACTCAGCTCAGGCACAGCGGGTGCGGCACACGGCAAGACGGAGCGTCGACGTGCTGGAACTGCTGGCCACGCTCATCGACAGCACAACCGGCGGTGATGCCGCGGCCACGCGTGACACGGTGCTGTGCTTCACCTCGCTGACGCTTCTCCACAGCGCCACGCCTCGGCGCGTCGCCGCGGTTGTGCTCCCCCGCCCTGAGTGCTTCACCGGCGGGGAGTCCGCTGTGGTACTTCGAAACCACTGCCGGCGCGGACCTGCCTCTGCGGCCTGGTGGGGTGGCGCGCTCGGCATTCGGGGCAGCCGCCATGGTCGTGTAGGCCTTTCTGAAGGGCAGCGTGCTGGCAACGAAGACCGCGCGCCGGCGCCGCTGGTGTGCGCCGCTGCGTGTGAACCGCCCTTGCTCGCAGAGGGCGGTGCATGCGATGGTGTTGCTGCCTGCTCTTGTCCACGCCGGCGTTGCGCGGTGCCTCGCACCGGTTGCTCGGGTAGCAGCTCCAGCGCGGAGCGTGGCTTTGTGTCGCTTCGGACGTGTTGGATACGGGCCCACCCGCCGTGGCGCTTCTCCGCCCCATCGCACGTCTCGTTCGTCCTGCGCATGTGGGAGACCTTCACAGGAGCCAGCCACCGGCGCTTCCTGGAGCATTGCCCCCCCCCCCCCCCCTCGCCCTGCGTACACCGTCGACACCAGCTTTGTGCAACGCGAAGGGTCGACGAGTGCCTCACCACTTCCTCAAGCTTTCTCTGTCCGCACGCACGACCCGTATCAGCTCACAACGCGGTCGATGCGTTGCCGTGACGCTGTGCCACTCACCCAATGCAGTTGGTCTACGTGGCACTGTAGTGCCTGTAGCTTTGCTTGCACCTCCTTCTTGTCTTGGCACGGCGATGGGCCAACCACCGCATCTGCGAGCGGTCTTCTCGAGGTGTGCCCCCACACACACACTCTCTCTATCGACTGCGCCTTCTGGTTGGCTGCGGCTCTCTGCCCTTCACTAGTGTCCTCGCCCTGACAGTGTGCCATGCGTTTATGTTCTGCTGCCGTTGATGGGCCTCTGCGCCGTCGCTGTCTTGATATCCTGCTCTCTCCCTCTCTCCCTAACCCCCCCCCCCTTCTAGCACCCAATGCACGTTTGCACACTTACAGAGAGGGCAGAAGAACACAAACAACAACAACATCAGAGCGGCGCCGAGCACGTCTTACTCAAAGCCCATTGGGCTGGGCCGTACTGTGTCTCTGACACTGCCCTTCGCTTCCCCCCTCTTCCCCTCCCCATTTGTGGAAGTCATGGGTGCCCTGTCAGGAACTTCGCAACTTGTCGCTAGCACATCTCTGCTGCTACGCGACATCACGTAGCAGCAGAGATGACGATCAACGTCAACTGTGGCGCATCAGAGGGTCCGGACGTTGCGTTATACGATGCCATCGTCTGGCTGTGTAGTTGACGCACGCAAACACACACACACACACACAAACAAAAGGGTACACGGAGGACCGCGCTACCTGACTCCCCACTTCTTCCATATCCTGCATTGTACCTCCCCCCCCCCCCCGCCGCCGCTCACCTTTCCCCCGACTCCGTCTCCAACACACACACACACACACACACACACACACACACACACACACACAAAACACGAAACACACGTCAGCATCTAACGCATCTATCAGCATTTTCTCTTCTCAATTCCCGTCCTTCGCATTCACTGACCACGATACCATCCCCTCCCC
>OY992811.1:4031599-4081742 GCA_963921375.1 Tiliacea citrago
ACGCGCCTCCAACGTTGCGCTGCGTGAGTCGCCTTTTCTCCTTCACATTTATGTTCCTTTTTTTGGACGGGGGGAGGGTTTCCTCGACAAGAGTTGCTGCGAACCCCCCTTTCTTTTCCTCAATGGTCTTGGTCGCCTTTGACCGTGCATGTGCTCCGAACCTGCAGCACTTGCCGAAGCACCGTTGGCGCTAAGACGAGGGCTACGGTCGTTTTTTTTGGTCTCCTTGTTTTCCCCATGACACACCAGTCGCCGTAGTGCGTGGCTGTCAGGCTGTCTGTTGCTTTCGGACATGCTTGACAAAAGAAAAAGAAGAACAAACAAGAGACGTTCTCCTCGATGCGTGACGACGCGGTTCTCGCTGACTCCTCCCAGCGTCACAGCTTTATGGCGACCACGTTATCGGATTCACTACTCTTTTACACGTCTACGGCGAACCCGGTGAGGCGCTCGGGGTTCTCGGCATCAGCACGAATCGCTCGTTGCCCATGTGTGACATGCACTTCAAGAGGCCCTCGGCTTGTCGCATTGTGCAGCGACCGAGCTGCACCTGAATGTCTCACTGCCCGACCTGCACACTCTGGCTGACGCATTAGACAGGACACCGTGTCCATCTCTCTTTCCCATTTCCCCCGTGACTCTGAACCCCCACCCCGCTGCGCTGCGCACACGTCAGCATCTAACGCATCTCTCAGCATTTCTTCTTTTTCATTTTCTTCCTTCTCTCCCTCCCTCATAGCCGGCATTTGAGCTCGCCAGCTCCTATAAATCCACCATCCAGCACCACTGCGCACCACAAACCTCAGATTCCCCCCTCCCCCCCTCCCCCTTCCTCCCCCCATCCCTCCTAGCTCATCATGTCGGCGACACTAACGACGCACACGCTGGGCTTCCCCGCATGGGAGAGCAGCGGGAGCTCAAGAAGGCGCTCGAGTCCTACTGGCGCGGTGAGCTGTCCGAGGCGGCGCTGCGGCAGGTCGGCAGCGAGCTCCGTCAGCGGCATCTGCGGGAGCAGAGCGAGCGCGGCGTGGCGCTGCTTCCCGTCGGCGACTTCGCGTGGTATGACCAGGTGCTCACGACGAGCCTGATGCTCGGCAACGTGCCGGCGCGCCACCGCGCCGCGGACGGTGGCGCCATCGACATCGACACGCTCTTCCGCGTGGCGCGTGGCCGTGCGCCGACCGGGTCACCGGCGGCTGCGTCGGAGATGACGAAGTGGTTCAACACGAACTACCACTACATCGTCCCGGAGTTCACCAGCGCGTCCGCCGACTTCAGCCTGAGCTGGCCGCAGCTATTCGAGGAGCTGGAGGAGGCGAAGGCCACGTACGGGGCGGCGCGGCTGAAGCCGGTGCTGCTGGGGCCTGTCACGTACGTGTACCTCGGCAAGGTCAAGAGCGACGAGCCCTTTGACCGCGCGGCGCTGCTGCCGCGGCTCGTGCCCGTGTACGCGGAGATTCTGAAGCGCCTCGCGGCTGCCGGGGTGGAGTGGGTGCAGATCGATGAGCCGGCGCTCGTCCTCGAGCTGGAGTCGAGCTGGAAGAGCGCCTACCGGGAGACGTACCAGGCGCTGAGCGCTGCCGCCGCTGGCACGGACGTGAAGCTGCTCCTTACGACGTACTTCGAGAGCGTGTCGCACCACCTGCCGCTGATCGCGTCGCTGCCGGTGAATGGGCTGCACGTCGACCTGAGCCTGCAGACGCAGTCGGCGCTCGAGGTGGAGCGGGCCCTGCCGGCGGACTGGGTGCTGTCGGCTGGTGTCGTCAACGGCCGCAACGTGTGGCGCTCCGACCTGCTCGACGCGTACGAGGCGGTGCGCGCGGTGCAGGCCCAGGCGCCGGCCCGCCAGCTGTGGATCGGCACCTCGTGCTCGCTGCTGCACTCGCCCATCAACCTCGAGTGCGAGACGGCGCTGGAGGCGGAGGTGAAGTCGTGGCTCGCCTTCGCGCTGCAGAAGTGCGGTGAGCTCAAGCTGCTGGCCGACGCCGTGGCAGCGGGCAGCGAGGCGGTGGTGGCGGAGTACAGCGCGCCGCTGCGGGCCCGGCAGCACACGGAGCGTGTGGTGCGCAAGGAGGTGCGGGACCGCGTGGCCGGTCTCACGGAGGCCGATGCGTGCCGCGCCGACGCCTTCCCGCAGCGCTGGGTCGTGCAGCAGGAGAAGCTGAAGCTGCCGCTGTGGCCGACGACGACGATCGGGTCGTTCCCGCAGACGGCCGAGGTGCGGGCGCAGCGGCTGAGCCACAAGAAGGGCCGCACGGACCAGGCGACGTACGAGTCGCAGCTCAAGGCACACATCGCGTACGCCATCCAGCAGCAGGAGGAGCTCGGCCTCGACGTCCTCGTGCACGGCGAGGCGGAGCGCAACGACATGGTGGAGTACTTTGGCGAGCTGCTCGAGGGCTTCGCCTTCACGCAGAACGGGTGGGTGCAGAGCTACGGCTCCCGCTGCGTGAAGCCGCCGATCATCGTCGGCGACGTGTGGCGGCCGCGCGCGATGACCGTCTCGTGGGCAGCCTACGCGCAGTCCCTCACGCGGCTGCCGGTCAAGGGCATGCTCACGGGCCCGGTCACGATCCTGTGCTGGTCGTTTGTGCGCGAGGACCTCTCGCGGCAGGCCGTGACGGAGCAGCTCGCGCTCGCCATCCGCGACGAGGTGTGCGACCTCGAGCGCGCCGGCATCCAGGTGGTCCAGGTGGATGAGCCCGGCTTGCGGGAGGGGCTGCCGCTGCAGAGGAGCAAGTGGGAGGGCTACCTCGACTGGGCCTCGCGCTCCTTCCGGGTGAGCACGTCCGGCGTCGGCCCGCAGACGCAAATCCACACGCACATGTGCTACGCCGAGGTGAACGACGTCATCAAGACGATCGCCGCCATGGACGCGGACGCCATCTCCATCGAGGCCTCGCGCTCCGACATGGAGCCGCTCGCCGCCTTCGCCGGCTTCACCTACCCGAACGGCGTCGGCCCGGGTGTGTACGACATCCACAGCCCGAACATCCCGACAACCGAGTCGATCGTGGAGCTGCTGCTCAAGGCGACGCAGCACCTGCCCGTGCGCCAGCTCTGGGTGAACCCCGACTGCGGCCTCAAGACCCGCACCTGGGACGAGTGCCGCGCGGCGCTGCACAGCATGGTTGCCGCGGCAGTCGAGCTGCGCTCCATCAAGACGGAGTAGGTGTGCGCTGTCTGTGTCTGCGACTGTGTCTGTGTCTCTATATGTAGGAGTGGGGTGTGCGACATCGAGGTAATCTCGTCTGCGCCGCCCCCCCTCGGATGGTTGCACTGTAGCCCTGATCTCTTTCTCTCTCTTACGCGTGTGTGTGGCCCCCGCACCAAACACAGCGCACGTCAGCGACGACAGGTTCAAATGATAGAGGAGGCCGGAAGGGGGAGATGCAAAGAGCCCACGTCGCGGTAATCGCGTGTGTTGCGCATCTCGTCTTCTCCTTCTGCCCCCCCCCCCCCGCCGCGCGCGTGTGCCAAACAGCGTGCTCCGTGTTGTCGCACCGCTGGTGCCGCAGCGCACTCGCCACGGATAAGAAGTCGAGCACGCCTCACAGACTTCTCCTTCTGTTTACCTCCCTTTTCTTTTCCTTTTGTAGTCTTTTCTTTCTTTCTCTTTGTGTCTGTGTCTGTGTGTGTATGTGTGCACGTCGCCGATACCGTCTCTCTCTCTCTCTCCCTGCGCTGTTATATATACGTTGGACGGCTCCCTCCCCTGCGGTGTCCCGCCGCCCCTCCTTTCTTTCTTTCTTCTTCGCTTATTTTTCTTTTCTTTTCCAGGGCGGTGCCTTTATACGTGTGGCGGGTGCTGCCCGCGTGTGTGCGTGTGTGTCTGCGGGCCTCTCCAGCACCCTCAAAGTCCATCTCCCTCCCTCCCTGTTCTTTGTTCTTTGTTCAATGCACGATGACGTCAGCACAGGTGCGGCGCAGCGTCGTTTATTGCTCATTTCTTCTCCCATCCCTCTCTCCCTCGCTTCTTCTTTTTTCCTCTTTTCTTGTTTGTTGTTGTTCCCCATTCTTCGTGCGTCGCTGCCACACTGGTTGACCTCCCCCCGGTTCTCCTGGGCTTTCGGTTCGTTCCTTCTCCCTATTCACCCCCGCCCTTCCCCTGATGCGCGAGTCTCTGCGAGTTGCAACAAGATGCGTGTGCGGCTGCTGTCCCGTACAACGGCAATAAGAGGAGCAACAGCAAAAGAAAGAATGCCTGCAAGTGCCACACAACGCTGTCTGTGGCTTGGTGACGTCCCGCATGTTTCGAGACGCACGATGGGCCGAAGTGTGCATGCCTCGATGCGGGCTGCTTGTCACACACCGGCTTGAGGTGTGTCCTAAAGCGCTGGCTGCGCTGAAGCTCCGCGACTTTCGCCTTTAGCCTCTTACCCCCTCCCCCACATATGGTGCGGGCTGCACGATCGTGCCGGCTGGAGTTCTTCTAAAATGGAACCTCCTCGTACCACCTTCTCCTGCCATCTCCCCCCTCCCTCCCTCCCTCTCTCTCTTTCACGTCTCCACGGTCTGTGTTCTCGTGTCTTCTCTTCCCGACACACACACACACGCACACGTACGTGCATGCACACGTAGCTGGCATTCCCGTTCAATTAAGCTACCTTCTTCCTCTTCGCTGCAGATCTTTTTTCTTCTTCTTTTTTCCCCCTAAACGCAACACTGTGAGAGCACTGGTTCAGCCGTTTGTCCACCGCGTTAAACGTCGAAGCTCCACCTCCCCGTAACTCTAACTCAAGCCTTCCACTTCTTGATCTAACAAGGGAAGATGGACACGCAGCCTCACGCGCGGCGGGATGGCGCTTTTGTCGATGCCGCTGCGGAGAACGGCGGCGAGCACCAGCGGACGCCGTCGAACGACGACAACGCTGCCAAGGCACCGGCGCCGTGGACGAGCAACTGGTACATCGACGATGCAGAGGAGATGGACACGAGCTACGCCCCGGTTCTCCTTCCCTGGCGCATCGGCCTGCTCCTGCTGACGAGCACCATCACGCAGAACATGAGCTACGTGCTCGGCTCTTTCGCGACGACCAACTACAGCTCCTGGACGGCGGCGCAGAAGAGCCAGTACTCGTCCCTGTGCTACAACATGCTCTACCTCGGCCCGGTGTTCGGCCTCATCGTCGACCTGATCCGGATCCGCCGCGAACGCTTTCGTCCCGTCATTGTCATCGCCGCGGTGATCAACGCGGTTGTGTGCTTCGTGTGCTTTGCCACCAAGAACATCGAGACCAAGTTCGGCGCCATGCTGGTCCTCTCCTGGATCATGCAGGTGGCGGTCATGTTCATTTACATGCCGATGAACGCCGTCGTGATCAACTACGGCAACCGCCTCGTGGAGTCGCCGGGAGAGACGTCGGCCCGCATCGGCGGCCTCATGGCGCAGGCGATGGTCTGGCGCACGATGGGGACGCTGATCCAGACCATCTTCTACCAGTTCGCGTACGGCAGCTACCTGGCACCGCACGTCAACAACCGCTGGATGTGCCTCATCGCCGGCATCTGCTCCTGCGTGCTGGTTGTGCAGGTCATCTTCCTCACGAAGCGGCACTACTACACGGACTACAGGAAGGTCGGCCTTCGGAGCGCCGAGCCGGTCGCCTTCTACCGCAACACGATGAACATTGGAAAGAAGGCCATCTCCAACCGCAAGGAGGCCGTCGGTAGCAAGTTCATGTTCATCATCTGCTTCACTTTCATCTACTTTATGCTGCCAGACGCACTGTACAACACCAAGTACAGTTTCGAGGGGACCTACACGTACGCCTTCTCGCTGGGGCTCAGCCAGGCCAACTCCATCCTCGGTGCCATTGGCGCATTGCTCGGCGCAGTGGCGTACGCGGTGTGGATGTACGCTGCGCAGCACGCTGAGTCCGCGAGCGGCCGCATGTACCGCGCGAACCCGTTCATCATCGTCCTGGCCGGCTGCGCGGCGTGGTCCTTTGGTACCTTCTTCCACTTCATTGGCGAGATGGGCAGCACCAACGCCAAATTCGACTACAACGTGTTCATTCCCATCGAGTCCGTCGTGGTGAACGCGCTGCTGCGCTTTGCCTTCATGCCAACCCTCTCGCTGGCCGCCATGCACGCGCCGCGCTTCTACGAGACGGCCGCTTTCCAGCTCTTCAGCGTCAGCACGTCCGGCGGCGGCACGGTAAGTAGCGCCGTGACAACGCACTTCATGACAAGCCTCGGTGTCACGGTGAGGAAGGGCTACTGGAAGGCGCTGCTCCTCTTCATGGTGTTTCAGTTTTTGCCCATGATCGTGGCTCCGACGCTGCCCAAGTTCCGCGAGGACGAGACGCTGCCGGTGGCCGGTGAGCCGGAGCTGGAAAAGGTGGAGGACGTGGAGCGGGAAGGACAGCAAGAGGAGGTGCACACGCAGCAAGCAGAGCCCATCAACGTCGACTTCGGTGAGAAGTGAAGGGCCGCCGTCAGGACTCTACTCGTGCTCCACTGAGTGCGTCGCTCTGTTTTGGGGTGTTTTCGCGTCATCGTTTGTCTCTTCTTTCTTCTCGTTTTCCATGACCTCGCCGGCCGCACCGCGCTTCGGTCCGCTCGCGTTCCTGGCCGACTGTGGGTGCCGGTTTGTGCTGGTGTGTGCGTGTGTAGGTGGTCACCAAACATATAGAAGACGCAACTCACCCCTTGCTTGGCGAGAGGGAGGAGGTGTGCAGGACGGCCTCCTCCCTCTCAAACCGCACTCTTTGATCTGATCCGATTCTTTTTTTCTGTTTCGAAAATTGTCTTTTTCGTTGCTCCTGTGTGTGAAATCGAAGGAAGACCGCCCCTGTCGCTGTCGCGGAATCATCCCCCCCCCCCCCCCCCACATACGCACATACGCACACTTATGTTGCGCGCGTTGTCCACCTGAGTCACGGCTGCGTGGCAGAAAGCAAGAGTACCTTCCCTGTTCGGCTTCCTGCTGCCTAGACCCACGTATGCCTCCCCTCAAGTGCTACTCGCGTGCAGTGTGTTCCATAGCCCTTCTCCGCTCCCCTCCCCTCCCGCCCATCAGTGTGTGTTGCATGACCGCTTTGCTCCCCGTCGTGATGATCTGCCACCGCGTCGCTGCACCTGGACACCTCTCCTTCTCGTCCGTGACGGAGCCTCCTCCTCTCAGCGGCTTCTGCGTGGTGGCCAAAGACATCGCACAGCGAAGGACCTCGGCGGCGGCGCAGCTCCTCCTTACTTCGTCTGTGTGTCGGATTATCTGTTTTGTACCTTGGCGTGTCTCCCCTCATCATACCTGCGCAAATGCGCCCCCCCCCCCTCCCTCTCTCCGCGAGGCCGGCAGCCCGTAGAAGTGGCGGCCTCTCACCCTCCTCCCTCCCTAATGTGTGTAGGTGCCAGCACTGTGCGTCGCGTCTCCACCCACTGGCATCCCTACAGCGCGTGTTGATGCCGTGGTGTGTCGTACGGCACGGGGTGGTACTGCATGTGCTGTGCGCGGATTGTAGACACCGGGCTTGAAGGGTGGTTTTCATTATCCACTTGTTTCTTTCGCTCCCTCCCCCTTTTTTTCAGCCCTAGCTTTCCCTGAAAAAAAAAAAAGTTGTGTGGTCCTCTCCGACCAAGTCCATCTTCTGTGCGCGTGTGGCGCAGCAGTAGCAATTAGCATGACAAAGCGACAGAGAGACGATGCGTAAACCATGTGGGGATCATGAACGGAGGTGTTCATGGAAGGGCTGAACGCGTGGAAGACCCGCAACTTGACGGTCGTCGATGCCTCGAGTGTTGACGAGCTGATGTGTGCTCGTCAACGCCCCACACCGCGGACGAGCGGTAGATTCCAGTGGAGACGCACCCCTCGGCTTCTCTGCACACAATGCCCTTCCGTGTCCTGTGTTTTGGCACAGAACGCACGGACGCACGCCGCCCTCCCACCCTGCTCCACCTTTCGCCTTCCCGACCTCTCCACATGCGCGCAGACAACGGCGCGCTAAACAAAGGTGCATCGCCTTCTTCGAAAGGCTGACCCCATCTCGTCATCGCAAGCATCATCCCTCTCTTCTCACCCGCACCGGTCAGCGACTGCACTTCTGCGACCTCCGGCGGCCCTCCACTAACAGCCCAAACCACTCCGCTCCGCCTGCGACTCCCCTCTCTTACGCACAGCGCTCTTGTCGCTTCTCCTGTCTGTTGCCCTCCCCCCTCCGCCTCAGCAGCGCCAACGGGCCCGCAAGCCCCACTCACGGTTGCAGCACAGAGACACAAGCAGATCTCACTTGTCTCCACCTCCCTGTGACCCGCTCGGTAGAGTTGTCTGGCACATTGCGCCGGCCCCGGTGTCCTCCTCCTCCCCCTCCCCCCGCTGCCGTCTTTTTTGTTTGATTTCACCACGACTGTCTTTCTCGTCCCTAGTCCCCCCTCCCTCCCTGCGCCGGCCCCCCTTCACACGTGTTCCATCCGTTCGCGTCCCTCCTGCACCCCTTCGCCGACTCGCGCTGCTCCACACACTCCCTCTCTCTTTCCCACCCTCCTTCACGTCAGGACTCCGATGCTGCAGGACTTCCACGGGCTTCGCGGTGCAGCCGACGACTCCGTCCGTAGTATTCCCAAGTGCTTCATTGTCTGCGCACCAGCTGCCGTTCTCGTGAACCAGGTTCCCTTCCATTGCCGCCTTGGCACGCGGGCTTCTCGAATCGGCCGAAGCCTCGCTTGACAGTGTGTCACGTCGGTCCACCTCAAATGCTTCCGTGGGTCTGCAGACTCCCCTTTCCCGAGTCGCTTCCGCCGTGCACTTGGGACATGGAAGCGGCATCGCTCCTGTCAGCTCCCTTCTTTGCTTGGCTTCGTGGGCTCGGCTGCCCGTGCTCGGTTTCCTCCCCTTTGCTGATTCTTCTTTTGTCTTTCAGCGGTTGTCGCCCTCCACTCAGCGCACATCGCATCGCCGCCGCTTTACCACTTTAGGGTTTTCTCCCCCTTCTCCGTGCCACGCCGCTGACTCGTCTGCTGGTGCAGCTGTGCGGACGGCTGCAGGTGTTGGCTGTCAGCGCCGCATTTGCCACGGCTCAGGCGAGGCGACACTCGGCTTTGGGGTCTTGCCAAACGCTGAGGCGCGGCTCGAACAGAGTACCGCCGGCGCCTTCACGGGTGGGCTCGTGGTGCCTACGACGACAAACGCCGCGTACGTGATGCTGCCGCAGCTCGCCGATGGCTTGGCTAGGCGTAGTGACATCGGGTGCATGGGCGGCGTCTCCTCGATTCTGTCGCCTCTGGAATCCACAACGGAGAAGACTTCGCTGGGCTGCACGTCGTACGGCGACACCAGGGGCGGTACCCCGGCGCAGCGAGTGCACGTGTCTCCTGTAAGGGCACCCTCGCCCCGAGCGTCTTGCGTGGCGCGGAAGTAATGCGCACACGACAGTGCAGCCGCTGGCGCGTGTGCACATTCGCCGGTGTCTGACACCTCAGGACGCTGATGCAAGCGGTACGGCGATTTCTACAGAGCAGACATCAGCGGTTTGCCCACGACTGCCTACGTCATCCTTTCTGCCATGGAGCAGCGCGCGAAACTGTCATCGACTCCAGTGCAGAGAAAGGCAGCGGGGTGAGCCCGGCCCTGGTCGCTGACGTTCTGGTCGGGGATTCAGTCGCTGTTGGCGCTATCGCTGTGCTCATCTTGTGCCTGGCACGGTGCCACCGGTGCTGCTGCTTCACAAGACGCTGCGCCGTGGTGACAACTGCAACTTTAGAAGTTGACACGGGCTGCAGTACGGCTACTTCTGAAGGGGCAGCGGTCGCCACGGCTCATTCCACGCGAGCACTGCAGGCAGGGACGGGGCCAGGTGTCGGGCCAGTTTCTTTGATGGCGTGGAGGAAGCGAGCGGGTAGGAAGGGGGCGACAACGACACGGGCTCCGGCGCGGTCTTGGTACCCTACCGTCAGCGTCATTGACACTGCAGCCGCAGGCCACGATGGCGATAAATAGGGCAGCTTGCACCTGTCGGAAACACCAACGCCCGTTGCGGTGTACACAGCGGAGCCCCAGGAGCACCGAATGGTGCGCCAACCCTCCTCGGTGGACCTGCGGACATGAAAAATGCTTCGTCACTCCCTGCACGTTGACTCAGCTGGTGCCGCACTGCCGTGTAGTGGCATCCTCGCCACGGCACTCCTGTTCCTTTCTCTGTGTGAGGCCCCCCCCCCCCCCCAACCCAACGTCCTTTCTGCGCTTGTACCCCTTTTCCCTTCTCCTGCCAGACTAGGAGATCGCACCGGCTCCTCGTTGCCTCACGTCATCGCCCCCCCCTCTGTTGCTGCTGCTGCTCACCTCGGACAGCCAACGCAAACGAGAACTAGGCGCAGTCTTGCCCCCATGCCTGGAGGACGCAAGTGCTGCCATCCCGCGATTACGACTCCGGCCTCCGATGGCTGCCCCCCCCCCCCCCTTGTTCGTGCGACTCCTGTGTGTTGTGTCGCACAGCGCAGTTGGTGGATATGCGCACGGTGCGGCTCGAGCACCCGCCTGCCCGAGGACGTGAGTCGAGGTGATGTGGGTGGGGCGGGGGTTGCCTCTCATTGGCTGCCCGTCAGTGTCAATAGTGGCGGCGACGCAGCTCGCTCTCTCGCCGCCCCTTCATCCGACTCCCGTCTCCGAGACCCTCTCAGCTAGAGAGGAGAGTGACGGCATGTTGCCACGCCAGCTCCATCGGGTCGCACCGCCGTTGGACGGTGCCGTACGAGACCCCCTTCGCATTTGGCTGAGCCACAGGTAACGCTGCATCTCCTCGTTCGGCCTTCTCCATTTCTCTCTCCAGCACTCTCCATCCGCTCCATGAAACCGCGACGACGCAACCGCAGCCCAAAACACGGGATGTGGAGGTGTGTCTCGAGATGGGCACGGGCGCCACTGCGGCGTCGCTTGGCGCAAACAAAGCTCCCGCCGCGACCACATAAGAAAGGTCCTCACTATGTGCACATCTGCCAGACCACCTTGAGATCCAAATGAATCGTCTGCAAGCCCTGGCGCAGAACAACCCTCCGCGCCTTCACCGGCGATGCGTCACACATCTTCTTCAGTAATGGAAGCAAAGCAGCAGCCTGCTGCGTTCCCCTCGGTTCTCTTCTATGTGTGCAGGGGTGCACACTGCTGATACCTTTCGCCCCTGCGGCTCCGTAGTTTCCCATGACGCACCTCACGAGCGGGCTCTGCGGTAGGACAGTTCCGCGTGTCCCCGAAGTGTTGTCCAACACGCTGATGCATTTACATTCTTTTTTTCCTGGACCGTTGAGGTACCGCATGAGCTCCTTCATCAGCGAAGGTGGCAGCTCCTCTCATGCGCAGTGCTGTAATTCGGCGATTATTGTTCTGCCCATCTTCTTCCTATTGTTTGTGTTACTTGGAGCTGCCCGGCGCTGGAGGTGCTCACCGTGGAGTCACGACACGTGTGTTGTAATGTTATATGAGTACGATCGACATCGTGCTCTTTCTCAGCCGATGAGTATCGGGGCGCGGAGCTGTAATGGTTCATTTGAGTTCCCACGACAAGATAGCCGCTGATGCTCTTCTGAAGTAGCACCTCTGCACCTATGCTCGACTGCTCGTGCACCTGACTCCATGTGCTTTCTCCTCTCTACGTGCTACTTGTCCTGTTCTTACATCTCCTGCTCCCGCGGGGCTCCTGATGCCCCCGCCCCTCCCCGCCCCCTCCCTTTCGCTCATCAGCGGAGAAGAGTGACACACAGACACGAGCATATTTATACGTGTTTTTTTTCTTCCTTTGTGGCCGTCTCGATAAAATATCGCTTTTTCTCTTCTTCTCCAGTAGCCTATCGCACCTCTCCTTGCTTCGCCTGGCCCTCTGTCTGCCACCCCGTGCACTGCCCACAGGCACCCATGGAGGACACCATTCAACGCTTGCAAGTCACGCACGTTGCTCCAACGTATGCTGATTCGGAGATTGGCAGCCGCTACGGTTCCCGCCACGAGCTCCTGGCCTGCCTTGAAGGTGACAGGCTGGCGCAAGTGCTGAGCTCCGTGCGTGACTCGCCAAGCCTCGCTGTCTCTGCTGTCTCGCGGAACGCACGACTGTACGCAGCCCTTGGCGACGAGGACACGAAGAAGGTGCTGCTGCCAATCCATCTCCATAACCACGTGCTTCGGTATGATGTGTGGACCAGCCGCCGAGGGTACGACTCGCACACGGTGGTGAGTCTTTCGGCGTGGTGGCTGGCCTGGTGCGCATTGACGGTGCACGTACATAGTGTGGCAGCGTTGCATGCAATGATGGACGCACCTGCGCACATCTTTTCGAAGGTGCGTGCAGTATCTTTGCGTCACAGTGATGTCATCTCTTCCGGTATTGGTGTTGTGCGGCTGGAACGGCTGGAGGTGGTCAACGTCCACCAGCACAGTCGTTTTTTTGAATTTGCCCCGCGGTTGGCCATCAGGCATCTCCGTGAGCTCTCCACCAGGGACTGTAGCGAGCCCACCCTGCAGCGCATTCGACCACGTACAACGCTCATCACGTTGCGCATTCACTCGGAGCGACATGAAGCCGTCGATGTGGCCGGTTTTGCGTGCGCTGCCTCTCTGCGAACTCTTCACATCGGGTGCCCGATGATAGACGGGATCGACGGCTTGATGTCCTGCACTTCCCTGGCGGTCCTAAACGTCAGTGGCTGCCACCGCCTGCAGAGCCTCGTGCCGCTGACGAGACCTCCGAATTTGCGCATCCTTGAGGCACGATACACCGGAGTGAACAGCGTGGAGGGCCTCAATGTGTGTCCCTTTCTGGAGTCCGTTGACTTCAGCGGCTGCATGGCCCTGCATGACCTTACCCCGCTGGCAGGAGTACCAAGCCTCCGGAAAGTTCAAGCAAAGCACTCGGGGGTACGCAACATCGACGGGCTCAACAACTGTCCGTGCCTCGAATACGTCTGCTTCAGCCACTGCGCAAAGCTGCAGAGCCTCGCCCCGCTGGCAGGTGCGCCGAAGCTCACGGATGTCAGGGCAGATCACAGTGGCGTAACTAACATCGATGGGCTCCACAGGTGTCCGCTCCTCGAATGCACGGATTTCAGGTGCTGCACAAAGCTCATGAGTCTCCATCCGCTGGCAGGAGCGCCAAAGCTGCGTGTCATCGACGCAGATGAGAGCGCCGTGACCAACGTTGACACCCTTAAGATGTGCCCTTCTCTGCAGCACATCAGCATTAAGGAATGCCGGAACCTGTGGAACCTGTGGCCGCTCGTTGGCGCCCCACGGCTTAAGGAAGTTGCCATTTCACGAAGGTGTCTTGCCTGCCCTGGCGTTCCATGCGTCGTTTACGAGGTTGGCCTTCACTGACGACATGCAAAGCTCTCATGAAAGACACTGCGACGCACTCGCCAGAGCTATCGGGTGAAGTGCAGGTCATTTGGCGTCCTCTTTGAGATGGCGGATACTCCTGGACGAACAGCGGTTGCGACGTCACCAGCCCGCAAATGTACGCACGTGTCTTCGAGCCCCGCTCATATTTCTCTTTTTTTCCCCCAACCGTGCCGCCATTTGATCAATCCATCGATTGACTGTTGGTGTTGTTGTTTGATAGGTATTTTTGTTTGTTTTTGCCGAGGAAGAAGTTTGCCTTGCGAGAGCATCGTGCGTGTGTGTCACCTGCTGTCTGCGCTCAAAGTGACGCCATGGGAATGAATGAGCTGCTGCCGTCCTCATGCGGTGTGTTGGGATGGAAGGCGTGTCCTCTCACATTTGCGTGGTGCCTGTCTTTTTCCTTTGTGCTTTTCCGTATCCGATCCGTTTTGTTTGCATTGTTGCTCTGTCGATGCCGTGCCCGATCCGCCTCCACCCGCTGTTTTTGTGTGCATCGCCACCATCGTCCAAGGCTGCACTGTGGCGATGTCCCACCATTTCATCACCGCGCCTATTTTCCTTGGCAGTGTGTCGTGCCGTGCGCGTCAGTTGTGCCATTTTTTTTTCTCTGTTTGGCACCTCCGATACTTGGCTCCGATGCACTTCAGCTGCGTGCTTAGAGACTCTGTAAGTTGTTGATGTCTTTCATCCTCATTCGCTGCTTTTTTTTTTGGTGTCTCATTGGCTGTTCTTCGTGTGAGGATAGGTGCGTCCCGCCAGTGGTCTGTCTCATCTGTTTAGACGTGTTGATGTCCGAGCGTGTGGAAACTTGAAGAACCTGAGGCACGCTCCGTTAGGGCGTGGGCTTGTCAGCCCCATCCCCCCCCCCCCACGTGTATTCTCCACTTTCCGCATCTCCGGACACTGCGGGTATTATGCCAAAGGTTGTTTGTGCCTTCAGAGGGAGGCGGTAAGAAGACCCCAAGCATGCAGGGACTTGGGAGCGGCAGGGTCGGCAACCATGCAAGCCGTACCACGCTCGCTCGTAGCTCTTCTGTGTCTGCTCCCCTCCCTCTCCCCTCGTCTTCTCAAGCAATCAGCCACTTCGCCTCGCTGTCCACCTCCTCCCCGCCTCAGGTTTTTTGAGGCCGTCCCACGCTCCCTGCAGTCAGTCTTGGAGGCTGTCCCTTTCCTTTTTTTTCCTTACGTGTTTTGGCGCTTTCGTTCCTTTTTGTGTCTTGCTTACCCTCCTCGGACGTTTGATGTTTTGTGAATCCACAGGAGGGCCCTGCTTCGCCTGCACATCCGGTTTGTTTCAGCGATTCCCTGAACCAATTCTTCTCTCTCATTTTTCCCTGATGCTGCACCACTTTCTGTTGGGGCTCCGATTTCGCTCCGCCGACCTGTCGACGGCACCGAGTGTCGCCGCCCTCCCTACCTCCTTCTCAAACTAAGTATTTCCTCTCCTCTTCCGAGCTCCTATTCCCTACCCACTCAGCGCTTCTTTCTACACGCATGTGATGTGTATTCCAGCGGCAGCTGTGCCCATCACCGCCACGCTCATGTTCTCTTGTTTCCCCTTCCTTCCCTCCCCCCTCCGCCTCCAGTGAGTCCTGATGCCTCCACCTCGTCAGGCACAAGTCCATCGGACTCCTCTCGTCATGGCCGTTTCACCCCTCTTTTACCGTCTCCTCTGCCTCGTTCAGTCTTCGGACCTTCTGTGCTCTAACGCCGCCTTCAACCGAATCCACTTACCGCCAGCGGACAAGCTCCTCTGCAGTACGTCGGCTGTGAGGGCTGTCTGCCACAAGAGCGACAAGAACGGCACTTGTAGCGTGTGGGGTCGCTCCATCGTCGGTCTTGACCCGCGCCGAGCGGGAGATGGCGCTGCTTCTCTCCTTCGACACACTCCTTTTCATGACAGTCTGGCAAAGACAACGAGCGCATTGGAGCTTCCCACTTCTCTCTGCTCAGCCGCAGCGGCGTAGACTCTTTTCTCCCCGACTGCCGGCTTGCTTCTCGCTGTGGCTGCTGCACCACAACCATGTGCGGGCGTGTGCGGAGCTGTGGTGAGGCATGAACTCCTTGTCAGCTTCGATTTCGTCGCAACTCCGGAAGAGGTGCTGCTGAATGCTGTTCCCGCTGTGAAAGCCTAGTTGGACCTTGATAGAGTACTGGGAGTGCTCGGGTAGCGATGTGAGCAGCTGGACGCGGCTTTGAGCCTTCCAGTGTCCCTCGTGCCGCTTCGGACGCCGTCGCTGAAGGAAGAAAACCCCATGCCCCTTCCATCACTGTCCGCGTTGCAGTAGCTACGGGTGATGCGTGTGCCAGAGAGGCTAGACGTCGTCTGTGGTTCCGTCTCGGCTCAGATGACGAACACTCAACAGCGTTCCCAAAACAAACGGCAGTTTAGTTCACCAGACTGGTCATGCAGCTGGGTCCTCGGCTGACTATGTTGCCCGTCAGTTGCGTTGAGCTCGCAACTCTTGACACCTCCGTGTGTCTGCCACACCTACGCCACTGCAGATCGTTTTTTCTTCTCCCGAAGACGTCATGCGCTGAGCACTCCGCAAAACTCGTACGGACTGCTTGTTCTGCTGCAGGTACACTGGCGCTGGCAGGAGCCCGCCTGCAAAGAGGCAGCGTCGGCGAGACGGAGGTCCCCAGCATGGACCTTCTCCCGTGGTCTGTTGTCCGTCGTTGTCGCCAAGTGATCGCTGCGCTGGCGAATGACTGGCGGACTCGGTGACGTCGGCAACACTGAGCGTGCCAAGCTGCAGCGCTCATTACAGCTTTCCCGGGCTTGCTCGAAGAGCCAAAACTGGTGCATCCGTGGCATCAGCAACACCGCTGCGTCTGACCTGCCGGTGTTGGCTGCGCGCACAACTTTGCTTGCTCACTTCAACACGTGTGTAAGTACCGTGGTGTGACCAACCTCTCGGCGCTCGGGCAACGTGGCGAGGTCGAAAACGATGAAGATGCGACTCGAGGATGTGCATCTCGGCTGCAGTGTTGCGCTCTCACATCCGCGTCGTTCTCCGCCCTTCCGTGACGTCGTGCAGTTGCCCGCTGTGCTTTTATACGTTCATCCTGCGGCCCCGTTCATGTGCGGGAGTGGGGCCTGTGTACGTGGTCGTGCGACTCTAATGCAGCTCACGTACGCACCATGGCGTCAATGTCAGCGCCACTGCTTTCTTCTTTTTTGTTGTTTTTACTTGCTTTCGAATGCAACCTTCGATGAGGAACAGGCACGCACACATGTGCACGACACAACATGGCTGAGCTGCATGCAGCACGGTGAGGGCCGCGGCACGCATTGCCACTCAGCGCCGTTTGACAGAGCGCAGGGCCAACTGACGACTGCCGAGGCAAAGCGCTCGGGCCGCTGTACGTAACGTAGGCGACCTGCAGAGCGGTGACCATCGCTCGGTGAGATCAGTTCCCCCCCCCCTCCTCCTCCTCTTCTTCCTCCCCCGCCAACCTCCTCCGTCGAGCTCGCCTTTGCCACTTTCGTATCTTTGTTCTCCGCGCTTTTCTTATTCCTTCGCTGAGGCCTCCACACGCTTCCCATCGTGTAGCGTCTCCTCCGCGCCGCCTCGTCCTCTCTCTCCCCGCCAGTCAGCTTTCCTGTCGTCATTGGAATCGGGCTTGCCGTTTGGGCCTCGTGTTGCTTCACCGCCACCCATCCCGGCTCGCATTGGAGGCCTCCGTGCATCCGCAGCCCCTCCGCCCCCTCCCCCACCGTTTCTCCGCCATTGTGCACAAGTGGAGCCCCACAAGGCCCCCCCTTCGGTCCATTGAGCGTTTTTGTGTGTTGGTGTGTTTGACACGGTGCTCTCTCGCACCCCTTTCCCGTTGTGCCCTCATTCCTTTTGCTTGTCGCCGTGCCTATGCGTCGTGTCATGCCGCTCCGTGCTCTCTCTTCATCGTCGCTCTCTTTGTGGTTGCTGTTTTACGTCAGCCCAAGTCCGTTCTCCCCGCCGCTGCTCCGCCATACGGCCCACGGGAGGTGACGATCACTCTGGAGCCGAGGACGGCGCGCGTATCGCGGGACACTGAACCAAAGACACAGGCACCGATCCATGGTACGCTAGTCCCCGTGACGGTGGAAGCGGTGCACACGATGGTGGCAGAACAGATGGCCATCGGAAATGCCGATAGCGGCTTCGGGCACACGGGCGGCCGAGCACTGTATGGAGAGGAATGCGCGTCGAAGACGTCGCCGCTGAACCGTGTCTGCTGTTGGAACTCCGGCCGATGCCACAACAAAGAAAGCGTGCAGCCCTTCTACTGGGTTGACTGCGAGCCGCCACTCGTGCCCCCTGCAAGGACGGTTAGTACGACAGTCGGCAATTCCTGGGACTGGTGTGACAGCAACGCTGAGATGTACAGCAGAAGTGCCATGTGGAGGCGGTACACCGTCGCAGCCTGACAGATTGATGCGGCCCCTCACTGGCAAGACTCCAGCGTGTGCAGGTGGTCTTACCCCGTCGTGCCTACGAGGGGTGACCGTACCATCAGCGCCATCGAGCAGCACGTCAGCGTGGCGGCGGTGAGCACCAGTCTTAGCAGGACCGCCGCACCTTGAGCGCAACGAGGAGGTGAGCGTGACGCTGGCGGTTGGTATTTGCGTCTCGATCGCTGTCCTAGCTCCCACGTGGGTCGTCATGTTTGTGCGCACCCTCTGCCTGCCCTGTTGCCGCGTCTAGCGCTGCTGCTTCGGCAGCCACACGGAGGTGGACGGACGCGACGTCCAACTCGCCCCCACCCGCCGAGCGCGAACGACTGGCGTCGCAGCGAACCGAAGTGTGGCTCCGCTCCCCCCTCCTCCTTCCCGCTCCGCTCAAACGGCAGCGGTTACGCCTTGTGCCGCGGCGAGCCAGGCACGACCAAGCCGGTGTCGCGGAGGACGACACGGCATTCGTGGCATCCGTGCAGCCCAGACGATGGCGCCGCATAGGTGGGACGGCTCAGGGCTCGTGACGGTGTACACACACGAGGCGCGCAGATTTCCGGCGTCTACGCCGATTTGCCGATGATGAGCTCTGACGGCCGAGTGGGGGGAGGGGGAGGGGGGAAAGGTCCCGCCTAAGACGGACTCTGGTGGGGCAAAGGTGCGACGTTGCTTCTCTGAGCTGCGTGTTGCTTCCTCCTATCGTTTGCTTCTTTTCTTTCTCTCTTTTTGTCTCCGTGCCTCTGTGAGTGCATGCTGGCTCCCTGTGAGAGCTTTGAGCGAGGTCACTTCTCTCGCAGACGGATCAGGCGACGTGCGAAGATGCTGTGCTCGCAGCGCCTGCCCGGAGCGCCTGCCCCCCCCCCCCCCCCCCCCCCCCACACCTTCGACCTGCCATACACACACACCGACACACAGAAGGACGCATGTGTTGCAGAGTGTCGCCGCTTCTCACCCTCCACTGCACGGGTGCGGGTTCCAACTTGAAACCACCAGCAGCGGCGCTCTTCCGTATCGTCGCGTCTCTTGCAAGAAGAGACGCGTCGGCGTCGCCACGCACACACGTTCTGCAGCGATGTCGCCGGCGCGTTGGCTCTTTGTGGTCCGGCCTGCTCGATACCCCCGTCTGCCGACGCATCCGGTGGGGCTGATGTGCGTGTAGCGGTGGCGGCATCTGGCTCACCTCTGGCTGCTCCGCCGAGGTTGCTCGACAGTCGATCAGCCCTCGAGGCACCAGCCTGACCCCCTTAACGATGCTACGGAGTCGCTGCGGGGGTTCTCTGTCTCGACACTGGAGGCAGGGGCTTCTGCTGCTCCTCCTCTCCGGAATCGCTTTGCTCTCTCACCCTCGCTGGCTTACAGTCGACGAGAACCCCACCACCCGGCTCCCACACACCAATCTTCACGATGGTGCTGGGTGACGTCTGGTCTGTGCCCAGCGCCGCTCTCACGCACCACTGAAGTGGCCCCCGACGCTCCCACCACCGGCGGCGACGCGAGTGCGCTCTGTGTCCCTGCAGGTGGAAACCTTGGTGTCCTGAGCTCCGTGCATTCCACAGAGCGCAACGCGTAGCTTGTAGCAGCCTGAGTGTCACTGCACACGGTGAAGCAGAAGGTGTGTGACACACCCCTCTGCACAGCTGCTTTGCGGGTGGCATGGTGCGTAGTCGGCAGTCAAACACCCGGTAATGGGCCACTTGTCTACGGGCTCCCTTCTCAGCCCTCGCTGCTCCTCCTGCGGCAGTTCCAAGGAGAGCCACCACGCACACGCACGTGAAGGGGCCCCACGTCGTCAGCGATGTAGCGTGCCTCTCCCCTCTCCCCCGTCCGTCCACACGGCTTTTCTTCCTTCCCTGCTGGTCCTCGTTCAGTGCCTGGCGCGTCGCCATTTGCACATCTGCAAGACCAGCACAGGGATCCGTCAGCTGATAACGGCGCGGGCCACACGGTCTGTCTTGTACGTATTCTCCCTTTGTCTCTCTTCAATCCACCTCTTCCCTGTGCTCCCCGACTGGATCAGCCGGTTGCCCTTTCAGAGCCCAACTCCACCCTCCTCGGTCCCAGGGTCAGGAGTACCGCACGGGCAGGGGTGGGAGGGGCTCCCTATTCCCCCGTCGAAACCCAACAAGAAGCAACAAAGATGCTTGGCCTGCTTTGTGGCCATCACAGCGGTACCGACGACTGCCCTGTGTTTGCTGGCCGACAAAGAGAGAAAGAGCTGTGACGAGCTCATGGGCGCCACGCCGGCTGCTTGTGGAATGAAACAAGCTGCGCCATTGACTCATGCATGCTGCACTCTCTGTCCTCCTCCCCCCCATCCCCCCTGCCCCATCCCACAACACCCACACACCTGTACGATACGGCTAGACGAGACCCTAACAGTCACGATAGTATTTTCTGGACTTCCTTCAGCTCATCGTTTCTTGTGTTGCCGTCGCTCATTGAGTAACTTCTTCTTTTTTTTCTTTCTTTGTTTCCGTTGGATTGCCAGTAGCTGCATCTTCAGACGCAGAGTCTCTCTCTCCCGCACCGTCACATCTACCCGCTGTGTCTGCAACCTGGCAAAGTGCACGTCTTTGACGCACACAGCGCAGTTGTCTCTTGTGTGTGTTTTCTTGTGCGTACTTGTCGTGGCTCGAGCGTGAACTTTGTTTGCTCTCCTCTTCGCTTCAGTTATCTTCTGTCTTCTTCCTCTGCGGCTGCTTCTCGCGCCCATCATGCCACCGTCACACCTGCTGCTGCCGCTGTGCGGGCTGCTGCTCGCCTTGGCCGTGACTTCTGCCACCGCGGCGGCGCCGCCGTACGGCCCGGGTGAGGTGAGGATCAGCGTCTGGCACGATTCGACTGCCACCTCACGGTATCCGCAGCAGGTGCGTTGTAAAAACCGTGGTGGCTCGCTCGTGCCCATGGTGACGGAGGCGGTGTACACGCTCGTGACGAACGCTCTCGACAGCGCGAGTATCCAGAACACCTTCTGTAACATGGGCGCCTCCACGATGCTGTCGTCCGCGGAGTGCACAACAGCGACGGCGTCCCTGAAGTGCGTCTGGTTTTGGGACGAGGGGCGGTATGCCGGTATCGAACACGCCGTCTCCTTCTACAAGGGCAACCGCGACCCCAGTACTTTGAGTGGCGCCGCCATGATCGGCACGGCGGTGAGCAACCACTGGGGTTCGTCCCCCTCTACAGCCCGCTGCCCCTGTGAGAAGATGCAGCGTTACGGCGCGATCGTTCGCCATAACGGCGGAGCGCCTTTCTGGTCCGATACCGGCGCCGGCGCCCTTGCCTACGGTTCAGTTTCCTTCAGCGACTTCCGAATGATTTGCGCCATTGAGCAGAGCACTACGACGACAATTACTACGTAGACGACTACCACAACGACGACGACAAAGAAGCCGACGACGACGACGACGACGACAGAGGAACCGACAACGACCACGACAGCGACACCAGTCAGCACCACGACCACCACCGCTCAGCCGTCAGAGGCGACTCGCAGGCTGAACCGGCCCCTGGTGGTCGGCTTCTCTCTCGCATCTGCCGCCGTTGTCGTCATTCTCGTGGCCCTTCTGAGCCTGTCGCCCTTGTGATGGTCACCGTCGCGTGGTCGTCGTGAGCCTCGTGTGTAGTAGTGGGTGCTCTTGCCTCGCTGTGGCGCCTGCAGTGGAATGTGCATCGCCCTCACTCACTGTTTCGCAGCTGGGGACTGCGTGTCGCGAGGCCGCTCTTTTAGCTCGTGCAGCAGCGACACGGACGGTGTCGGCAATCGCTCCTTCCACGACAGCGCGCTTAGTGGAAAGAGTAGAAGCCGCAATTCCCATGACTGCAGCTTCGAGGACGACGAGGAAATGACGTCCATTGCGAGCTCGCAGTCCGTGGGGACGCCGTCCATTGCCAATATGCCACCCCAGATGATGCCGCCGCCGATGATGCCGATGCAGCAGCAGATGATGCCACACAACGGCTCACAGATGTTGTAGGCGCCGCAGCCGGGTGATGTGCACGCACCGAACACGTGGGACGCCTCGATGCACTGCCGCTCTTCCAGCGTGAACCTCGCCGAGTGGGGCAAACGTAAAAGCACGACACGCCGCCCCCCTCCCCTCCCTCCCCGCTCCCGTACCGTGCAGAGATGACGCGGTGTTGGGGTGCTGGGCGGCAGCTTTGGAGTCTCGCGACCCTCTTCTCTGTGTGTGCCGGAGTCATTGCCGGCGTGCCCGCGGGACGCGAGATGTCGACTGTCGCCCAGCACCACGTGCGGGTTCCACTTGGAATTGTTAGCTGGCGTGCATCAGCCGAGGTGAGGACGATGCGGAGCGCCTCACGGCTGTTTCTCTTTTCTTTTCTTTCTATTCCGGATTTCTCTGTTACCGTGGGGCCTTCCGCACAGTGCAGGCGTGCGTCCCTGAGCTCAGGCTCCTGGTCGCTTCCCCCCCCCCCCGCATCCCCACCTCACTCTGTTTTCAATTTGTTTGCTCTCCTTTCCTTTCCGTCACTTCTTCGCTTTTCTCTGTACTGGCGTCTCGATCGCTGACCCCCCTCCCTCCTCCCCTAAGTCTACGAGCACCTCTTTTGCTTCTCCGCCTGCTCTCCCGCGTGAGAGTCTTCAGCAGCGTTAGAGATGCGGTTGTGCGACTTTGTGGCAGAGTAAACTCGAGCCCCGTCTTCGTGTGGTCAGCCGTGCTGTTGCCCACTTACAGGAGTACACCCTTCCTCACGGCTCAGCGCTACTGTGCGTGCTGCGCTCTGCTCGAAGGGTGTGTGCCTTCTCAGCCTCTTGCGCTCTTCACCGGCCCTGCGTGTGTCGCCACTCCCACGTCCTCTTCCTCCCTCATACACAAAACAGAGAAGATCACCCGGTGGCACTTGGGGACGGCGGGACACTCTGTCTCACCTTTTCGTTCCCCTCTCTTCCCTTCTTCTCCCCTTTCCGTGTATTCCCCACTACCTCATACATCTAAAAAAGACCGTCTGCCGTTTTTTTTGTTTCTTTCCACGCTATGGGCCCCTCTGTCTCTCTCTCATCTCTGTAGGAAGTCACACAAAAGTACGACAATTTGGCACGCGGGAGGCTTCCTGCGCGTCGCAGTGGCACCGCGCGTTGTGAGACGTCCCTGTCGTTCCCTTCTCGGGTGGCAGCAGTCGTACGCTCTGGCGCGGTCGCTGAAAAGCTGTCTCCGCTCCCGCATCTCTGCCGTCGATGCACGAACGATGCACTTTCCGACTGTCTCGCAGCCGCTGCCCATGCGGCACTGCACGCCATCGCCACTGCGCCCTCCACCACCTGCTCCCCCTCCCCTTTCTCCGCTCCCCTGTTGTGTCCTCGCACCGCCCACCAGAAGGCACACCACATCGCCTCGGTCCCTTCTCTTAGCACAGCACGCCGACACTCGGACACTCCTGCACAACCCTTCTGCACACCACCGGCTCTCGCCAGCACTCCCCGCACACAATGGGCTCTCTCTTTTCCAGCTTGCATCGGGAAGTTGTCAACGGAGGGACTCCTTTGCACGACCACGAGGGGGCCACGCTGTGTGCTTGCGTCCCTCTCGTGCGATGGCTTGGCGCACGTGTTACGCTCCTCTGCCCGTGAGCCGCGTCTCTGTGTGTCTGTGCTGTTGACGAAGGCACACACGTGTGTGTGCGGCGTTGCGTCATGGTGTGCACCACCGGTCCGTGCCGCTGTTTGTGGACCTATCACACAGGACTTCCCGGTACGCTCCATGCGGCGGCACCGAGCACTGCCGTGCCACAATGCAGACGCTGTTGGCATGGATGAGTCGCGCAGGAGAACCTCCCTGTTGACGCACAAGGTGACGCCGCGGCAGCACAGGCGATGCACAGAGCGCCACACACGCACAGTGGACGGCGTGTGAGGCGCGGCCATCCGAGTCGCTAAACCAATTGTGGGTCCTTCGGTTTCCAACCCGTCTCTGAGTGGACGCAGTGGAGTCGGTGATGCGCCTCTCGCCTGCTCTGTCGAGTCTATCCGTGTCCCTTCGCAGCAACGCGGTGGCCCGGCGCTCCACCAGCAGAGGGGTGGCGTGGTAGGGCTGCGGGCACAGCCTTTCAAAGACGGTCGAAAGCCCCGTTTTCACTCTGTGCGTCTTGTGGCCGTATTCAGCTGTGTGTGTGCACACGGGAAGCACCGTGACATTCCGTGGCCTCGAGCCGTCTCCAGTGACAAACACGGAGCTGTCGCGTGTGTCGCTGTTCACGGCGGCGGCGGAGGAGTCAACCGGCCTCGCTGTCACGCTCTGCCTCACCTTCTCCTGCAAACCACCACCGACGACGTTGCTGCTCATGTCGCGGCTGCACCGCCTCCGCTGCAGCCTCGCATGGCAGAGCGTTTCATCCCTAGCGGCGGCAGCCCCGCGGCGACTGGGCTGTACGGCGCATCGTCTGAGCCGACACCTTGTGATGACATGCACCATGGGGGTTGGGTGAGCGGACTTGTCTTTCCCTATGCTCTCTGACTGGTGCGTGTGTGTGTTGGCGCGCACTTGATTCTTTCGCCTGTCTGTCTGGACGTCGTCGCTGCCCTCACGGCGGCGGTGTCGCTGCGGACGGCGCAACGGCCAACACCAATAAAGGGAGGTGCGAGGCTCAACGGCGTTGTCAGCCCCCCCTTCCCCTTTTCCCTCACGTCTTGTCGGTGGTTTTGCCTTGTGCGGTGCGGCGCCTCCCAACTTGCTTCGATGGAGCATCTGCGCGTTTCAGAAAGCGTGGCTTTCACAACGAGAGGGACCTCGAGGCGAAGGCCGTAGTTCGGCCCATCCCTTCCCCCGCCCCGGTGCCGCAAGGGCTGGCACCCCACGGACTCGAACACACCGCACTGCAACGGACGTTTTCCCCGCTACCAACTCTGAGGAGGTTGCAGCGCCTCTCCCTCTCTCACGGTCATCACTGAAGTTAAGAGCACATCATCTTTGTCTTGGCTGCTGCTTCTGTTCATGCGCTGGTGCGACACGGATGCACACGCAGACACACGCAGACGTGTAATCACCAACGCTGCGGCTCTTGCGCCGGTGCAGGCCCGTCGTGCTCCCCAGCAGGCGGCTGCAGGGAAGACGGCATGCCACCGGGGCACCAAGGGCTCCGAGCCTTTCCACTTTTCGCCACACTGCCGCTGGTGCTACACGTTGGAGTGACAGAGGACGTGCTGCGGAACGTGCCGACAGCGAAGGGTTGTGCGCACGACCTCGATGCAGCGATGAAGGCTGCTGGCGTGGTGGCGTACGCAGCGTGAGCTGAGTGTGACGGCGACGTTCATGAAGGGTGGAGGAGTTTGAGTTCTGAGGCCCCCCTCCCCCTCCCCCGCACCAGCTGTCCCGTCACTACCCGTGTGGCAGCAGGGGAAGGTGGTGTGAGAACACGTATGACAAGCAAAGCACGTTCTTCATGGTGTCTCTGCAGCCGTGGCAGCGGAGCGTGTTTGAGCCGTGCATGAGCGGAGCTGCTGTTTGCCGTCAGGTCTGACGGACTTCCTCCTCTCCCAAACGTCAAGCCATCCGATTTGTTTTTTCTTGTGGCACGCTTTACAACGTCGCCTGCGCTGGTTCTCCGTTCTGCACGAGGCTGAGCACGCGTCACGTCTGCAGCCCTGTGCCCAGACTCCCCCTCATGGAAGGTCGTGTTGTGCTCTCTGTCTCTCTCTTTCACGCTTGTCTTTCTATACCTTTGATTTTCGCATGGGCTGCTCGTACCCTCTTCGTTGTGGCGCCGCTGCACGGGGTGGCGCAGGCTTTGGTTTACCGACATTGCCCACGCAGTTCGTGGTCACTGCACCGGCAACCTATGCCGTATGCCAGCGGATGTAAGGCTGCGTGGTGTTCGACGAAGGACCTTGAGCCTCTGAGCATGTCACAACGTGTGCCCTCAGCGTTGAGGTGCTTGGAAAGAGGCAGCTGTGTGAATCAACCATTGCCACGGCCCAGGGTGGTTACGCAGCTCGATCCGCCAAGCTGATCTGTTCTCTTCAGGCGAGGCGACGCTACGTCGCATCACACAAGTCGAGCAGACGCTCTTCGTGACATGCCAAATCCACGAACTAACGAGAGATCGTTGTTAAAGGGAATGCGGAGTGCAGACAGCGTGTCCGGAGTTGTGCGACACGATCTCGCAGTGCCTCAGCTGTGCTTTCACCATTCCTCATCTCTTTCCTTCCCTCTTTTTGGGTAAAACTGGCTCACGCCGTTACGGCACCACTCGAAGCAGGCTCAGCACTACAACCCCTCTCCCCACCTACCACACTCCCCAGCACTACACTGCAGGCACCAATCGACGCTTACTTCACGAACCCCGAATCTTCTTTTCTTCTCCTTCTGACCACCCCCGAGTGCAGGGACCGCCGATCGCAGCTCCGCAGCCGTCACAACCTTGCTGAGCACGATGAACAACCTTGGCGATCTCCAGCTGACACACCAGCAGCTTCTGAACGACGTCCACTACAGGGAGGATGCAGAAAACAGGCGTTCGCAGCTCCTCGCACGGCGTGGCCACGATGCGCTGGCGCAGGTGATGAGCTTCCTCCCCAACGCACCGTGTCTCGCACTCGCAGCAGTCTCACCCAAGGCTCGGGTGTACGCGGCTCTCAGCGACACGGAGAACGATGAAAGGGCTTTTTCTACCATCAGCCTCACCGGCGAGACACTGCGGTACACCGTGGGTGCCGAAAGGCCTCGGCGCATCATCTAAACGATGCTGCAGCCGTGTGCGTGGTGGCTCAGCCACCACAGACTTCCCATTGAAGCCCGCGGCTCTGCGGGTGTGCGGGCGATGAACGCAGCCCCGCCTGAGGTTCAAGAAAACTGGAAAGCCATCACACTGGGCTACGAGGAGAAGGTGTTTCAGCTTGACGACGCGGTACAAGGGCGGCTGGAGGAGATCACAGTGTACCCGAATGCTTCCTTTCTCACCAGCTTGAACCCAGACAACATGGTCAACTTACGCAACCTTACGGTCAGGTCCTGTACGCCAAAGCTGATGCCCCCCATACGGCGGCTCCCACAACTGACCTCGCTGTCTCTCAGTGGGGCTTTCGGCGATACGCTCAACATGGCAGAGCTCGAGTGCGCAGGGACGCTGCAGAGCCTCACAATCACTGAGTCGTCGATCAGAGAGATTGTCGGGTTCGAGCACTGCACGTCGCTCCTTCGCCTCGACCTAAGCAATAACCCATCCCTGCGAAGTGTGACGACACTCAACATGGCGCCTCTGTTGCAGACGATAGATCTCTCCTTTACAGCAGTGAGGGACGTTGAGGGGCTCGCCATGTGCCGTCGGCTTGAAGTGCTGAAGGTCATGTATTGTAAGGAGGTGACGAGCCTTGCACCGCTGGCAGGGGCACCGGCACTCCGGACGATAGATGCCTGGGCCAGCGGTGTGGAGAGCATTGACGGCCTCTACAAGTGCCCGCATCTCGAATCAGTCGATGTGGTGTGGTGCGTTAAGCTGACGAGCCTTGCACCGCTGGCTGGGGCACCCGAGGCTGAGAGAAGTCGGTTTTTCTCCTCAGCTGCGGCCTGACACCACCGGCATACCTCGCGAATTCCTGCACGAGGGCTTTTAGGAGTCAGATTCCACCTAAAGCAACCCCGCGCCTCGTTGTTTGGCTGGCTCCGCACAGTGGCAACAATGACAGATACCCAGACGCGACGTTGTGCAGCACGGTTACTGTGTGTTCCTCGACTGGTCGTAGACCGTTGATAAGGACGTGATCACGCGGCAGCCTCGCTTCATTTCTCTCCACCACTGTGCCCGTGTCCCACATCAAGGACACACTCGACGCAAGACTGCATGCCTTGGCCCCACCTTCGTGGGCCTCTTTGCGTCTCCCCCATCCCTCTGATGGTGCGCCTCGTGTTCGTTGACACGTACGCTGCATTCCTGTTCCCTCCCTCCCCCCAGACACACACACCCCTCCCTCCCCCTGTCGGTGCCCTTCTGTTGGCGACGTCTGAGGTATCAGATTTGTATTTGTTCTTGTTGGTGTTCTCTTTTGTCGTCAAGTGCGGTGTGTGCGTGGCGTGTCCTCGCTTTTTCTTTTCTTGCTTGGCTGTGAGGTGCAACAGGTGTGTGCTCTTCACCGACGCGTCTCTGTGGCGCCGCTGCTCAGCCGGCAACGCTCTCCGTGTCGGAGAGATGCACGCACAGGACATCGATGGCAGAGGTGCTTGCTTCGCATCATCGCGGTGATGCGGCGGACGTACCTTGTCCTTCTCAAAGACTCCCCCTTTGCCTAAGCTAGCGCTTCATTTTTTTCTTTCAACTTCTCTGCGATAATTGTGCTCTCTTCTCAAACTTGCCAGCCCCGCTACACGTGTGTTGTCTACACTCGATGCCTCTCCTCCAAAGAAATGGGTGTGGTGCATCTGACACTGTTCTTACTGCTACGGAGGTGCGGGAAGAAGATCAGCTGAGCACCACGGAACTGTGAGCGGCAGGGTCTGCAACCACTTCACCATTACCACCACCCGCTCTCACGTCTCCCGCATCCACTCCTCTCCCCGTCACCTTGTCTGATCGAACGATCTGACGCCTTGTCTCGTGCTCCCACGCCTTCCCGCGTGGGTGTTTTGCCTTTCCCTCTGTGTGTTTGTTTCTGTGTCCGTCCCGCTCACCGTGCTGTTTAGGTCCCATGCCGGTGTTGTTGTGTGGTCTCCATGCGAACCTTTATACCCAACATCACGGCTACCTCTCTTTGTGCAATCGCTTCATTTAAATGCCAGCGTCTTTTGCTCGCCAGTTTCAGAGACGTTTTTCTTTCTTCTTTGCTTCATCAACCTTTTTTCGCTTTCATTGAGTCCGGGACTCTCCGACCTCATCACAAACGGGAAACCCCTCCGAGGCGCATCCCCGCCACGACGGTCTCTTCCCACCCCTTCTGCCGTTTTCTTTGTTGTTTTGTTCATTCTCCACACCACTCACTCGTGCCGACCGCTTTACACGAGTCCAGAAGCTCTCAGCTGATACACACCCTTTCAGAACACTTCGGCTGCGAGAATTCCCCGCCATCAGAAACAGAAGAGCGGAACTGGAAGTGTGTCGGAATTGCGAGGAGGTGGGTCTTGACCCGCACCCAGCTGAGAGTAGCGCCTCTTCTGACCACCTTCCATCACGGTGTCTGGAGTTGTGACGAGCCGTTCAGTCTAAGAGCATCGTGCTCCCCCCTTGCCTCCCGCAGGAGCACTCAACTCACTTCTGTCTTCTTAGTCCCCTCTCCACGCCGCCGTGCCGCAACCAGAACAAAAGAAAAGAAGGGAGATCAACACCGACGGGCTTTAGCCGCTTTGCACTGCAGGCGGGCCACTGCGTCACCGCCTTCTTGAGGAGCACGCACGGCTATTCAGCGACGTCACGCCACTCATCGCAGGCGGTGCTCCTTTCCAGAAGTGACAAAGGTGGCTTTGTAGATGGACTCCCACCGGTCCTTGTGCGTGGAGGTGTCACTGCCTGCACGTCGCCTGCTCACTTGGCGGTTGTCTGCTCTGTCCCCTCCGACCCCACTCTTGCCTCGTCTCTCGCCTTTTCCTCCACGACTCCAATGACACGCTGCCCGCACTGCCACATCACGGCCCTCACCTCCTGCGCACGCCAACCTGCTCCATACAAGTAGCCGCGACTCCTTTCCTTTTTTCCACGATGCTCTCCTCACAACGCTCAGGCGGTTGTCATGTTGTGTGCTGGCAGATCCACGTCCCACCGACAACGTGCCCCCCACGACGGCTGCGTGCTGAGAGAGCGGGGACGTGCCCTCGACGTGCGGCGCCGTGGCAAACACACACAGCCACCAGAGAAGAAGGTCCGTAGGCTTTGAAGGAGAGTCGCCATCTGAAGGCAGCAGAGGGCACACCACAGCACAACGAAGCTGCTTCACGAGGTGCCGATAGGAAAGAGAAGCGACGGCAGAGCGATGTCCCTTCTTGCCTGCAAGCAACGCCGCCACTGCGCACATCGAAGCCGGCAAGTGTGCACCACCTGGTCCCAGTCTCCCTGTATCACCGTAGCGGCCACGACAGACCGCACCGTTCAACCGTCTGACAAAGCAGTGCCGTTATGCGACACGGCGGTCCACGTGACCGCCGCGCACCAACAGGAAGGACACTGAAGCAGCTGAGGAAGCGGTGTGACGGTGAAACACCTGAGTATCCTTTGCCCTCTTTCTTACACACACCAAAACGGGCACGGCTCAACCAAGCGGCATTCGAAAGGCACACGTGCAGCGGCGGCGAGGCTGAACACCACCACCCCCTTGTACGGAGGTTGTGGGTGATACGTCATCGATGGCAGCGCGAGGGAAGAGAACATGGCAGCTCAACGATGAAGGCACCGGCTCGTCCAAATGTACACCGCCCATCCGATGCATGAGAGACGGCGTGGACAGTTTCCAAGCTGCACACTCAGAGCGCGAGTACTGTCTACAAACGGACCGCTGTGTTGCATGTGTATGTCCTGAACTGAAAGACGGACCCGTTGAAGCCAATCTGCACACCACCGTTTGCGCTTTTGCAAAACACTCTTGTGCATCCCGCTGCGCGACTGCTGTGCATTTTTCTAGTGATGCTCGACGCCAGTCGCGTTCTCGGCGAGGCGTGGGGGACGTCTGCCGTGGCCACTGTGCTGATTCAGGTCGGAGTGCGGTTCGCTACTGGGGGACGCATCGCCAACGCCGCCGCTTTACTGCTTTATCTCAGTAATGGTGCTGCGTCTCCCTGATCTCCACTTCTGGCGTCCCGCCTCCGTCCGTGTCGGTGCGTCTGTGCGGTGGCACGTGCCGCGCGTGAGCCACTGCCGTCGCAGCCAACTGAGCAACACGAAATGCAGGACAGAGGGAACCAGTCTCACCAGGCAGCCCTGACGTCTTTCTCTGCTTCACGTGTTTCTTCGTTCACCGCCACCATCTGTGCGTGGTTGACTCTCAGCCGCTGAAACACGAGTGGTGGCGTGTTGTATGCTAGCTACCCTTCACAGTCTCAACGTGGATGCGCTCGCCTTCGCTTTCGGGAAGCCGTGATGCGTTGCCACGCGCTGGGTGATGCTGCCGGCGACGCGCAGGAGAGATGAGCAGCTTTCAGTACCTCCGCGGAAACGTCCTCTTGTCATCTGCGACGTGCGCCGGCGGGTCGTGCTCGAGCACCCGCTTCCGCTGCCGCAGCTGCTCCGGCTCGTTGGTTTAGCAGCGGAAAGGCGACGCGTTGCTTCAATGTCGGAGGCCCCGCCTCGATCCGGCACGCGTCTGCATCGGTGCTGTTGGCGTTGAAGCCGCTGTGGGGTTGACACGACCCTCGCCGTCCCAAAGATCGACGAGTCCAGCGCCGGTTGCGCACCTGCGCCGCGTAGTCGAACAGCTGCGTGGCGGCGGTGTCGGGAAAGAAGACGGCGTGTCCCTGCTCGTCGGCCTTTGTGTGGGCTCCCTTCGGCTGGCGTGATCGTCCCCCCGGCCGTGGCGTCCCAAACGGTGCCATGTCATCGGCTGGCGTCGCCACAGGCGTGAAGCATGGCTCAAGCCTCCTTCGGCACATGTGGAATGGTTGACGCCACAAAGTGTGGTCGCCGCGGTCCTGCCACTTGCAACCTCGCGGAAAGCTCGTCCCCGTGCGGTTGCCAGTCCGTGGCCAGCGGCTCGCTGCACCGGCACGCGTCCCACCGCACGCCTCGATGAGCACAGCGGGACACCGTCTCGTCCAGTCGCGCGCATGCCGTTTCACCAGGTGCGGCGGCGCAGCCACCAGGTTATCGAAGCCACCAGGGATCTTGAGAGGGAGAGCTTTTGCGTCAGCCTCCGCTGGTTGACTTCCGGTGTGCCGCTGTTCTGGAGAGCTCCGCGTGGCGCCGTTTCGGGGGCGCTGATGACGGCTGGGCTGGCCGATTCAGCGGGAACACAGCGAAGAGCTCTTGTTCCGGCTCAACGATGAAGTGAATCCCATGCTACTTGCTGACGGCACTGTGAATGCAGCGAAAGTTGATCCCTTGCTCATCGCCATGCCCGTGCTCGCTGTTTCAGTTTCATCGAAGGACAGAACTCACATCACTGCGCCATTTTTTGTTGCCTTCAACTTTGTGAGTGCCAGGCAGTGGCTCGCTTCCATTTGGATGGCGTGATCGGCGGCGGCTTCGAACGAGAACTCGGGGATTGTGGGGCACCGGAACGTGGCAACATCAACGAGACGTGGCCGCATGCAGCCCTGCTTGGATTCATTTTTGCCGGAAGTTCAAGCCACACTTTCAGCAGCGGCGGTGCGCAGAGCACTTGCGGCGGGCGGCGCGTCGCAACATGCTCCGGGATGGTCCGATTCACGCCGCGGAGCACCTGCTGCTTGTCCATGTCTGCCCTGTCAAATGGCCGTCGTACCTCGAGCACCTCCTCGCAATTGCTGCTCCGCGTTTGCCGTGAACCAACGGTGTGCGCCACCGCTCTTTCGATGCCGTGCGCCGGCGCAGCAGCACCATCTTCTTCACCGAGTGCTCGCGTGTGCAGGCAGTCGTCGGGAGTCGGACGCATTCTTGAAATGCCACTGGTGGTGGTGGTCGATCTCTCGGCCAATCGCTGTGGTGGGGGGCTCCTGTTGCCCGAGCCCTTCTTCCAGACCCACCTTGAAATTGGCCGGCTGCCAGGGCACAGGCGGTGGCGTGCGCGTCAGCATGGTCACGGGGCGGGGTGCCTCTCTTCGGCTTGTGGCGTTTTGGGTTGTCTGACGGCAGCGGCGGCCATGCACACAGAGGGTGCGGGTGCGATGTGGCGCTGCGGGCTCTGGGGCGGACTCCGGGGGTGAAGAAAGAGAGGGCTGCGTGGAACAAGAGACGTGCAGGAAAAGATGAGCGTGAGAGTACGCACTCGCCAAACGATGTGCAGACGCGGAGTCTGCGCTTTGTGTCGGCATGGGTGGGGGAAGAGGGCCGCGCATCAACGACACACGTGCCATGCTTGCCTTTCGCTGTTTCTTTTTTTTGACACTTTCACACCGGCGCGGGGTCGAAGGAGCGACAGTTAAACACCGAAGCGCACCGACACTTCTTCAGGGACTTTCGATAAGGAGGCCGCCGGGCGCTCTCAGCAATTGAAGGTGTGAAAACAGAGAGATACCCCGGCCACGGCTGACGCCGGTGCTTCATTTCGACAACATCCGCAGCGCGTGCCGGCAGTGGCGCTCGAAGGGGATTGTCGAACGCAGAAAGCCCGGCACTCATCTGGACCGCTGCCGCCGTGGCTTTGATGGGGGCGGGGTGAGTTCACAGCTGCGCCGCGCCAACCGCATTTTTGCCGCCACCCTAGCGCACCACGCTCTGCAGTGCCTCCTCCGCGTGCTCCTTGTCCTCTGCGTCTGCCGGCGTTGACTTTTCACTGCGGACCCAAATGTTGCCGTTCGTGCCGGTGATGAGCTGCACGCTGTGCTCGACCAGCTCCGCGGACTGATGCTTTTCAGGCTTCGCCGGGGACGGCCGTACACTCCGCAGAAGGCCCGCTCCCGTGAGCCGGCCGCGCTTCTCCGCGGCGCGGGTGTGGGGCGGGACCGTGCCATCAGCTGGAATGCGCTGCGCCTCTGCAAAAGGCAAGGTTGTCTTGATCAACCAGCTGGCGATGGCCAATCCAACCGCCGTGGCCGCAACGGTGGGGCAGACAACCGGCTACTTGGCATGATGGCCGCCCTTGTCGCGTGGGGGTCTTCCAGCCGCTTCTTTCCAGGCACTTTCAGAGACACGCTCGGCAACGATATCGCCAATCTCGGGCGGATGGCGCGGCATGGGGCCCCTCACCGAAATGAGGCGCTCCGTCACCACGGCGTCCCCCTTTGCGGCCGCCACGCTTTATCCGGCACCCCGCGGGGAAGTGCCGGGTCGCTCTGGTTGTTGCCCCTTTGGGCGTGCTGGGGACGTAAAGGCGCACCCCGCCGACGCTTGCGGACGGCTTCTTGCCCAAGTCTCCGCCGAAAACTATGTCGCTGGCGATGGCGGCATCGGGTGCGGACGCGGATCTTGCAACGATGCTCTCCGCCAGGGTGCGGGTTGGAAGCGGGAAAAACCAGACAGTAAGAGGTGCGGGTGCTGCGCGTTACCCCCGATTTTGAAAGGGAACTAAGGGCCTGTGCTTCATCGGGTGTCCCCTCGATGGCGCGAACTTGTTCGGGGACCTCTTTCCCGTCTGGGTGTGGTTGGTCTGCGTGGCGGGTTCCCCTTCGATGTTTGTTGCTTGGTTTGCGCCTCCTGTGCGGCTGCCCGTGGGCAAAGCCAAACCGCGGCACCCCCCGCGCGCAGTAGGGCACACAAAGGGGATGCGCTGCTTTTCTGAAGCTCAAGGGGTGCTGTGTGGTTGGAAAGCGGCGGTTGCCTGCGGGTCTCGGCTCGCAAAGGCGCAAAACAAGGACACGCACGTGCCACGGGTGGCGGCGTTCCGGTGAAAGCAACCCCCGCTCGCTATGAAAGATTCTGGTGCTGCTGTCTCGGCTGCGGTGGCTTCGTGCCGCTGGGGCTTCCTTTTGCTTCGTGTCGAAATGCGCCTTTGACCCTCTGGAAAAGGCCCTCTTTGTCACTTTTCGGAAGCCTTTCTCGGCGCAGCCCCGTTTGAAGTGGCTGCCTGCGTTCCGGAACGTGATTTCTTCAAAGGGGGGGCCGGGGCCGTGCGTCGGCTGGGTCCTGAAACGGGGCTCTCGGTGCGGTGGCTGGCGGCGGGTGGGGTTTCCGGCTTTCTTCAAGTTCGGAAGGGTGGGGGCGGGGGTGCGCTACTCGACCTGCTACGTGCCGAAGCTTGTGGGGGTGGAAGCGTTTGTGGCGTTTCAGTTTGGCACTGCTCAGTTTCCAAGGCGTTGTGCGCTTTCGGGGGCGGGGCGCGGTGCGTCTTCGGGGGCTTGTGCCAAGTGGTGGGGTCTTGGCGGCGGCGGCGCGGGCAACAACCGGGGGGCCGGTGATGCGCCTGCGCGCTTCGGCTGGCTCCCGGGTAGTGCCGCCTTCGGGGCCGCCGGAAGGGGCAGCGGCGCCGCTATCAACAATGAGGGCGGTGGTGCCGCTCTTTGAAATGAGCATGGCGGTTGGAAAAACGGGAAAGCGCGTGCCAACCCCTTGCGGGGCAACCTGCGCGCCGGCTGGGCGAGGAAATCCGTTGTTCAAGGTTCCTTGCTGGCCTCTGGTGGTCCCCGGGGTGGCCATGGTCACCTGCTGGTTTGGGTTTCTCTTGTGCGCAACGCCGCCGCACATCCAACAGCTTGTTTTGAACGTTGTGTGGTCAGCCGTCTGCCTTCGAAGCGCCGCTTGTGGCTGGCCTGTTGGTGGGCTTCTCGCTTTCCAACCCCGGCTGTGGTGTGGCTGCGGGTTGTGGGCTTTGGCGGTGCTGGCGGCCATTGCGTTGGCGTTTGCCGGGGTGGCGGTTGGGGTGGTGCCTTGTGGGGCCCGGCGCTGTACCTCGCCAAGCTGCGCGGCCACCGGGCTGCAAGAACACGATTTTGAGTAACACCACAGCGGTTTGGCACGGCACAGCTCCGCGGGAAGAAGAAAGTTCAACGCGTGCCGCCATCTTTGCTACGATGGTGCGGGGGCTGGGGGTGCTGTGCTGGCCTCCCCGTTCGCACCCGCGCGCTGCTCTGCTCGTGTTGCTGGGTGGTGTGTGGCTTCGCGTGGCCCTCGGTCGGTGTTTCGGCGCTCCTGTGGGTTGTGTGTGTGGCGGTGTTTTGGAGGGCGTGGGGCAGCCGTTCGGAAGGCGCGCTGCTGCGTTGCAAATGCTCGCTGAAACGGCGTCGGTGCTGTTGGGGGTGCTTGTGGCAGGTGCGGTGGGTTGGTTCCCCGCGTTTCCGTCGCAGTGTTAAGAGGCAACGGTGCGAGGAAGCATGTGCCGTGTCTCGTTTTTTGGTGCTAGCGTCGGGGTTTGGTTTTGAACCGCGGAAGAAGCTATTGCGGCCTAAACCTGCGCGGCGCTGTTCGCACCATGGCTGGCGCCATATTCCTAACGTTGGCGGTGCTCCTTGTGTCTTCCCCCGGCGCGCTGCGACTCTTCGGCGGTTGAAAGAGCCCCGCCTTTCCGCAGCGGCGGGTGGTGCAGCCGTGTTTCTTGGGGCTGCCAGTGGGTGAATCGGTCGAAACTTTGTGGCTCGCATCTTTATAAATGCGGCTCTTGGGCTGCTGCGGGTGTTTGGGGGATCGTAAAAGCAGGGGCTATGCAACTACTGGCGTCTCCGATCTCGCTCGCGCCCGCTGTCGTGCGGGTTTTGCGGGTGGGCGTCCCACGCCCCTTCAAACCAAGGGCTGGTACCGCGATGTCTGCCGACTGGTACCCCGTACTCCGGGTGCTTGGAAGACACCGTTTCATGCACCGGGGTCGCCGCGGCACCGTCCCTGCTTGAAGGCTTGCGGCTGCCTAATGCAAAGTCAGCGGTGCGCAAAGAAACTGCGGCGGGACCCTTCACTCAACCAGGCTGTCTGTGGTGTGGTGTGCTTTGCCGGTGTTCCTTTCGGGGGCTGGGTGGCGCGGCGGTGGGGGTGCGCGGCTTCCTGCCGCGGGTGTGCTGGTTTGTTGGTGGCGCTTTGCCGGGGGCCTCTGCGAACTTCTGGGTGGCGGCCGATGTGCGGCGGGGGCTGTTGGAGGAAAACTTCGTCCGCAAAAGTGGCTGCAGCGGCGTCATCGGTCTCATTGCTTCCCGGATCCCGGTGTGGCGACGGGCCGCTTCATGCCGCAAGAGCGGGGACCCGCGGGGTAACGCAAAGCGGGGATGCTGCACCATCTGCGTGCGAACCGTGGGGGCTCCAAGGCGGTGCGGGTGTTGCGCTGGTGGTTCTTCATCGTGCGGCTGCTGCTGCGCAGTGGCAGCTTGGTGGCTCGGTGGTGTTGTCGCCTTCCGCCGGTTCAACCGCCGGCTTGCGTACGATTGCCGGTCGTGATGTTTGTGGTTGGTCGGCTTTTGCTTCTTCTGCATCGGGTGTGCGCGTGCTCGCTCCGATACCTTCGGCTTCCGCTTTTCTCTTGTGGGAAGATGTGTGTTTGGAAAAGCGGCGCGCCGAACCGCTTGGCTCGCGTTCCGGAAAACACGCTGTGCCCGCTGCTTTGGCGCTAGAGGGGGGGGTGTCGTGGCGAAGGGGGTGCGGTGCACGAAGCGCGGCTTCTCCGCTGGCGTGTATCAAACCTGCGTGGTGGGTTGCCGCGTGGTACGCTGTGTGTGTTGGTTGGGTTTGTGCTGCCGGGGTGGGTCTGCGTGTGTTTGGACCTGCCGGGCTGTACCGGTTCATGTTCAGAGGAAGGCGCCGAAAATCAAGGCCCCACAAACGTGTTTCGCAGACGGTGCGGCTGGGAACGGCTCGGTGCTGCCAGAGCGAAGTGTTTGCGCAGGTTGCGGCTGTGACTGCGTTCGTTTCCTACCCTTTCCGCGGCCAGTGTCAAGGGGCCGGTGTCGGTCTCTACCCCTGCGCCTTGCAGTGCCGGAAAAGCTCCCTCTCATCCCGGCTTCCTCCTCCCCTTCCGCGGCAATTTTGCGACAGGCACCGCGGGTTGTAAATTGCAGCTTCTTGGGTCGTGTAATGGCACTTGCGTCTATCACTGTGACGGTGTTTCTTTGCTGGATCAGATTTGCACCGAATGGAACCCGAAGTGAACACTTTGCGTGTTGGCCGTGATGTGGGCAGCGTCTCTGCTACGATGCGTGCGTCGACCGACCGATGCGGGATGCAGGTCTGAAAATGACCACTTCCCCCGCAAGGCTTTCGCCGATGCTCCAACTTCTCTCCACCCTCCTGTTGGTTGTTGTTTCTGGTGCTGCGGTTGGCACTTCTCGTCCTCGGGAGAAAAGTCTTTCCGCTTTTGTTCCCACAACCCCCAACACACCACACCACACGCAGATGACGGAATCCCTGTGTCCTGGCACGGCGCCTTGGGATCCCAGCGTTTCCGAGGACATGCCCCCAGCGCCCGCTGTGCAGAACACGCCGCCAACGAGGGGTAGCAGGCTATTCCCAGCATGCTGCGGAACGACGAACGCACCCGCGACCGGTTTCAGGTGCTGCACTGCTTCTTCCGCCGGGGCTCCTTGTCGCAGAGGGGGTTTGACGAGAAGGTGGTGGGGCTCGCGGGGGATCTGGTTGGTGGACCGGCGGTGGTTGGCGTCACGAGGGGGGCGCGGGATGGCACCGACGTGACGACAGCGGTCATGGAGGCCCAGCGCCAGCTGAGCGACCCGGCCTTCATGAGGTACAAGCGGGCGTGCGACCGGGAGCAGGATCTGGAAGCCCTCCGGAATGACCCGGACGTGTTCGCGAAGATGGGGAAGCAGCTGGTTGAGGCCCTGAACGCGCAGCAGGTGACTGCGCCGGCAGCTGCTGCTGCGGCGATCCTTCTGGATCTTGTCGGGCCGCGGGGCGCGGACCGCATGAAGGAGTCGGCGGGGGACCGGATCATCCGCTGGTTCGATTTCTTCGTCCGGGAGCCGGAGGGCTCCCGGCTGTACCGCTTCAACTCGCACGTGGTGGCGGGAATGGGCGCGGGCCAGCGTACGAGCTGGATCCCCATCCCCGACGACCTGGCCGTCATTCTCATGCCCACAGAGTCGGCCCTCCCCATGGAGAACCCCACGCTCCGTTCAGAGGCAATCGGGGATAGGGCTGCGGGTGTCTCTGGTGGCGCTGCGCCTGGCGCAGCGAAGCGGACGCGTACAGCGGGGAAGCTGTACCGCACCCCGAACCGCAACGTGGACCTGCTGGGGGGCGGCGGGTACCAGGATCCGGTTGCCGGCCCGGGCGGCTCCCAGATCGGCGCCGTCGACCTCTCCGAGGTGGAGACCTTTCTGGGCGATCTCTCCCGGAAGATCGACACTCTCAGGGGGGAAGAGCGTGCCGTCGGGACGGCAGTTGTCCAGGAGATGCGGGACTGTGTGCAGAAGGTTCGGGCCACCGGCACCTGGTGCCAGTCAGCCAACCTGTCGCGGATGCGTGCAAACATCAACGGCACGTGCTCCCGGGCTTCGCGGCCGCAAGGCCAGTACTCCGCGCGTGGCGGGTACGGCGGTCGTGGCGGGTGCGGCGGCCGTGGTGGTTACGGCGACTGCAGCCACTACGGTGGTGGTGGCGGCGACGACGCGATGCCTCAGTACTCAAAAAACTGAGGCACGACGGGCACGGAGCTGGTCTGCTGGAGAGGGGGGGTGGCGCGGAGGTTAGCACGGCGCGTGCTGGAAACCTCCCGTTTGCCTTCAGAAGGGGGGTGTGGGGCGGAGATTTCCGCGAGGGTAAGACATCCAACCTTGAGTTGGATGGTATTTACCCCCCGCACCTTCCTCGCCAGCGGATCGTCCCGTCGGGCACGATGGTGAACCTGGACCGCGGGCGTGCCAAGACGCTCGAGGCGCGGGTGATCCATCACGGCACCATTTTGTTTCCAATCTTCATCATGAAGCATTGGATTGCCGGCGTTCTGGGGAGAGCGCCTGGGGGCGATGCGGGTGGTGGCTTTGTGCTGACAACGTGCGACTCTGCGCCGTCACCGGTTGTGGTGGAGCAACTGCGCGCCACCTTCCGGAGGGTTTGGCCAGGGCCCCGCCTTGGGGAGGGTCGCTGTCCGCGGCAAGTGCGCGGCAGCAACGACTGCGGGCTGTACATGGCAGCCAACTTCTTCGGGGTGCACCTTGGCCCGAGGATGGTTGACCGCCGCGACCTCCCGGCATGCCTGCGCCGCCTGCTGTACGCGGCGAAACTTCACACGCCACCCCAGGACTACTTCCTCGAGAAGATGCGCAAGGCCCTGGTGAACCACCCGCTGTCGCGCACGGGCGCCTTCTACGACGAGATCGCGCGAAGACCGTGGGTGCGGGTGGGTGGTGGTGCGGTGGTGGCTGGCGGCGCTGGCCGCAAGCCGGCCCCAGCGCCGAAGAAGGAGACGGCTGCCGAGAAGGCAGAGTCCGCGGCAGCAGCGCCGAAGAGGCAGCCGGCGAGGAAGCCGGCACCAAAGAAGCCGGCACCAAAGAAGCCGGCCCCGAAGAAGCCCGCCCCGAAGAGCACACCAGCGCGGAAGACGGCCGTGCCAGCCTCGCGGGGCAGGCGCCAAAGGCGAAGTCGCCAGAGCCGGCACATCCGCCGGCACCGGTCCCGCACAACATCGGCACGCGGAAGCGCAGCGGGAGCAGGCGGTCGGCGACGAGCGACGACGAGGAGGAGGACCGGGCTCTGCTGGTGGAGCTGATGGCGCAGCGCGCTGCGGAGCGCAGGGCCGCGGGGAAGACGCCGTCCCCGACAGCGACGGCGGCGGCGGCACCGGCAACAGCGGCCAACCGCGGCACCAGGGAAGCAACCATTGCGGTGCCGCTGCCCCGGTCGAGCGCGAACGTCGACGCGGCGGAGCGCCGCACCGGGAAGGGGATCCGGGGCTGGGTGGAGAAGACTCTGGAGGAGGCCAACAGGCACGCGCGCCACGCATACGAGCGCGTGCTGGACCACCTGTGGGCTGCCACGGCGTTGGCGATGTGTGGTGACGGTGTTTCGCGCGGCCTGAATGGCGCCGCTCTCGGCATGCAGCGGCTACGATGCAAGCTGGTCGAGTTGCAGCCGTACAGTGTCGAGGGGATGCTGCGGTTGCTGCACAAGACTGTCCGCACATGCACTTCTTCGGAGGGAGTTGCTGGCGCTGGCGCGGCTGGCGGTTTTTGCTTTTGGGAGACCAACGGTGCGATGTCGACGGCGTTGGATCCCTTCCCCAACGGGCACTACCTTGTGCGCGGCGGGGGGCTTGCGTGCTTGCCGGAGACTGTCTCCGACTACGTGTTCCTGCCTGGCGCCCGGCTGTGCGAGGCTCCGGTGGACGTGGATGGTGTCCCGCCCCCGAACTTCTACGTGCTGACGCGGAGCGCTGGTGAGGCGGAGGTTGGCGTGTACGTGCCGCGTGCGATGACGCACTATCCTGCTGAAGGAGCGGTGCGCGCGACACGGGCGACGGAGCGGTACGTTCCGCTTCCGCGGAGCAGGATGCAGCCGGCCGGCGCCACCACAGTGCCGAGGGGACGCGACGGCAGCAGCGGAGCGCGACTCCGTGCGCGGGAAAGGTTGCCTTTTGGCGCGGATGCGAGTGGGGGGGACGGGTTTGCGGACATGGATGCCAACATCTCGGGCGGGGCATTGCGTGCGCTGGGCGGAACCGCTGCGGCTCCTTTAAACATGTAGGGCAGGCCTCTGGCACGCGCAGAGGAGGCCGAGACCTGCCCGCGAAACTGGTTCCTGTTCAAGGAAAAGCCTCCCCACATCTTGCAGCTGGCGTGGAACATGGTGCGGCCAGCCACACGAGCGCACCACCTGCGGTGGCTCGCGCGCATCAAGGCGATGCCGGCGGAGAGCCTGCGGATGCGGTTGCTCGCGGCGTGCATCGACCTCGTCCTGTCGTCCGCGCGCGCGCGGCGGTGGAAGTGGGCGACGACGGCAAAGGTGTTTGCCGGGGTGGCGGGTGCGCTGCGAGCGCTGCCGCTCTACACGACGCAGGCGCGTGGGATCGCGCTGCAGGAGGACCCGGAGTGGCGCGCGGCGTTCGCGACGGTGCAGCGGTACGGGCGGGAGTCGGTGCCGGACGCGCCACCGTACTTGTCGGTGGCTCAGGCGCAGGCGGTCATCAAGCGTCTGCTGAACCCCCATCCGCCTGCCGCGTTGTTTATGGCGATGATGTGGTGCTTTGCGGCGCGCGCGTGCGACATCGCGACGCTGCGCGCGAAGGACGTGACGGTGTTCCCTCTGCCGGCGGCGGCTCCGGAGACACGAGGTGCAACGGGTGCGCGACGCAGGGGCGGGGCGTGCGTGAAGGTGACGCTGGCGATGCGGCGCCGCAAAGGCGCCAAGACGCGTGGACCCTACCCGGTGCCATCGGTGCTGACGCGCGAGCTTGCAGGCACGCTGCAGCAGATGCTCGTGCAGCGGCGTCCTTCGGAGGAGCTGTTCGGACCCGACTCGGACAGGCTGCGCGTGATGATCGCGCACGAGTTGGGGAAGGAGCAGAGGGGTGCGCGGATGCCGTCTGTGCGGAAGGGCGCGTTGCGGTGCATGGCGGAAGCTGGGGTGCCACTTCGCGACCTGCTGACGATCTCCGGGCACACGCGGCAGGCAACCCTGCTGCGCTACCTTGGGTATGGCCAGCAGCCTACGGTGGAGGCCGAGACGGTGCAAGCCGTGCGCTATTCCCGATCCGCTAGAGTCGGCAACGTCCCCGTTCCGTTTTCGCTCGCAGGAGTCGTCGTGCGCCAACCTCGGTGTGAGTGCGAAGGGGGTGGCGGAGATGGTGGAGCGGATGTCCGGGTTTGTGCGGACGATGGCGGGGGGGCCGGCTGCGGTGAAGGAGTGGCCGCTGAATCTGAAGCACAACACGCCGCTGGACATGGCCGCTGTGTTGGCGATGCCGACGTGGACGGCACGGGCGAAGCGTTTTCTGCAGCGTGTGCAGCGCTTCCTGGACGCGCGCTTCTTTGACGGGTTGCGGACGTCACGCACCGTGAAGAAGTGCATGCTCACTGCGGCCGAGGTGGCCAAGGCGGTGGGGGTGGGCAAGTTCGAGGCTTGCCCGGTCAACGAGGTGGCGCCGCTGGTGCAGCTGCCTGGGGGTGTGCACGGCGTGAACGTCTTCACCGTGACGGAGCTGAAGGGCCGGCGGCGGCTGATCACGGAGCCGCTGCTGAATCGCGTGATCGCGAAGAGCGAGGTGCCGTCGGTGCACTACGACACGCGGCTTGGTCGCCGTCAGCGGTTGAGGTACTCCCGCTACATGCTTCAGATCAACTTCAAAGCTTATTACGACGCTATCCCGATTGCGGAGACGCTGCGTAACAAGTTCGTGTTTCGTGCGAGGCATGACGGCAGGTACTACCGGCTCCGAACGCTGCCGACCGGTGCTCGCTGGAGCGTCGCGGTGGGACAGGCGGTGGCGTGGGTGATCACGGGCATCAGGACGCCGGTCACGATCACCACGCTGATCGACAACATCCTCGTTGCAGCGCGGCTGGGTGAGGAGGCGGAGTTCGTGCGTGCGGTGCGCAGCATTGTGGCGCGCATAAAGGCGGCGAACCTGATGACGTCGCCTGGGCGGGGCGAGCTGGAGCGGATGTCGGACGCGGGGCTCCTGGAGATGGCGAGTTGGTCGACGGTCTTTCTTGGTGAGGAGTACATGTGGAACGGCAGGGAGCGTGTCGTCCGCAACTCGGTCAAGACAGTGGCGAAGATGCAGCTGGCACTGAAGAAGACGCACCACACCGTCCGGAGCCTGGCATCGCTGATCTCGTTGATCTTCTTTGCGCTGCACACGGCGCAGATGAACCCGGACCGTGCCTTCAAGCTTCTGCGTGCCTACCGCGGCATCTACCGGCTGACGTTTCGCGGTCACCAGTGGGACGATGCGGTGCCGTACATCGATGCGGCAGTGCTGCGTTCGCTGCAGGGGATCGGTGGCGAGCTGATCCGCAACCCATGGAGCACCATCTGTGATGTGAGGAACCCACCGGTGAGCGAGAGCGACTACGATGCGGTGTGCTTCACGGACGCGTCGTTGGAGGGCTGGGGTGCTGTGCTGCACCTGCGCGATGCACCGGCTGTTGATAAGTTAGGGTTAGGGTTAGGGTTAGGGTTAGGGTTAGGGTTTCATTACCGAGGCCGAAGGCCGAGGTCATTGAATGGCATCCCACCCTCTGTCGTTATGGGCGTGTTTGGCTTACTGCGGTGCAAGGGCGTGACTAGGCGGAAAGCCGAAAGAAAGCAACAAGATGAGTGGAGATCGGTGTTGACGCGCAGTGTGAGCGGAGCTGGTGCGGCGCGGGTCTGCGCGCGGATACGCTTGTCAATGGTGGTTTGCATTTCCTCTCTCCTCTTCATCTCCCCTCTCCTTTCCTTCTCCTCTCCATCCAACGGTGGTGCAATGGGTTTTGCTATGACACGATTGTAGCAGCTACCTCAAGTTTTCTGTGTGCTCTCTCTCGCCCGCTCACGATACGCGAAGAGCAAAGAAAAGCGCCCACCCGCCCACCCTGGTTTGTTTCTTCTTGGAGATTCTTGTCGTGTTTGTGCGTTGTGCTTCTGTTTCCTGTTTTGTTTTTTCTCTTTCTCTCTTCTTTTGGCACTTTAACTTGCGTGCTCCGCCTTTCCCTGTCTTTATGGATTCCCTACCCTCTTCTTCTGCGTCTATGCTGTTGTGCCTGTCGCGACCGCTGCTCTCGCGTGTTGCCGTTCTTGACCGGGTCTTCTTGCCGCGCGCAGTTTTTCACTCCTTATTTCACCCTCCCTTTCCGTCATTGCTTCTGTACTGCTTCTTTCCCTCTTTCTTTTCACCATTGCTCTAGTTTCCCCCCTATTGCTGTTCCGCTCCTGGCGCCTGGATGGCTTTCCCTTTGGCTGGCTTCAAGATGGCCGTCGGCGTTTTTCCAGGTATGCGTTTCGGCCTGTGGCGGTGCGTGTCCGGTGCCGGTGGTGGGCACTACCCGCCGCATGGCTTCCCAGCCGGGCTCCCGCCTCTGTTTTTCTCTGTCTTCCTCACCGTGGCTTCTTGTTTTCACCATTTCTCGCTTTTTGCTTTAGATTTCCTACCTGTATCTGCGCGCGGTGCGTTCTGTGATGTGGCATGTTTTTACCTTTTGTCTTTCCTGGCCGCTGTCTGTCCGTACCTGTCCCTCCGCTCCTGTCGGTGCCGGGGCGCGCTCTCCACCGAGTACCCGTGTTCTTGCCGCGTGCGTTTTCTGTCTTTCCCTGTCTTCCCTCGAATGTTCTCGTAGTCTGAGTGCTGTCTCCTTGTCCTGTGTGTTGTTGTGTGTTCGTCCTTTCCTTTGCTTCGTCCGCATGCTCTGCGGTGGTGGCGTCGGCTGCCCTGCCCGCGTGCTCCCGTTGATGGGTGTTGTGTCTTTGTGCATTGTCGTTGTCTGTCCTTTTGTCGTCTGTTTCTGCGCCTGTGTTTTGTCTTCTCTCTTCCGTGCGGGTGCCGCAACTGTGCCTCCGAGGACGGCGCGCGTGCGTGTGTGTCTGCGTGTGTGTGTGTGTTGCGCGTCCGTGCCTCTTCTCTTTGCCGCGTGTCCGTGCATGTCCGTTTGGCATGCTGCAACCTGTCCCCGCTCTGTATGGCACTGTGTCGTGTGATGGCGGCGCGTGTGCGTGAGCACCCGCCACCGTCCCAGTGCCGAGCCACAAGAAAACACCACAAAACAAGACAATGCAATGCCGTGACGTGGTTGACGCGACTGGACGCCGCGTTGCCCTGCCGGAACCTGGCGGTTACGCAGGTGGCGGATGTAGTCGCGTGAGTGTCCTGCCGCTTGTGCTGCCAGAGTGCTGGCGCACCTGTGTCGCTACTGCTTCCCTTGCCTGTGCCACTGCACCTCGCTTCATCTCGTCTCCGCCTCTCTCTCCGCTCGCCTTCTCACTCCGTTAGCGACACCCTCTCACACAGGACGGTGGCATTAGGGTTAGGGTTAGGGTTAGGGTTAGGGTTAGGGTTAGGGTTAGGGTTAGGGTTAGGGTTAGGGTTAGGGTTAGGGTTAGGGTTAGGGTTAGGGTTAGGGTTAGGGTTTCATTACCGAGGCCGAAGGCCGAGGTCATTGAATGGCATCCCACCCTCTGTCGTTATGGGCGTGTTTGGCTTACTGCGGTGCAGGGACGTGACTAGGCGGAAAGCCGAAAGAAAGCAACAAGATGAGTGGAGATCGGTGTTGACGCGCAGTGTGAGCGGAGCTGGTGCGGCGCGGGTCTGCGCGCGGATACGCTTGTCAATGGTGGTTTGCATTTCCTCTCTCCTCTTCATCTCCCCTCTCCTTTCCTTCTCCTCTCCATCCAACGGTGGTGCAATGGGTTTTGCTATGACACGATTGTAGCAGCTACCTCAAGTTTTCTGTGTGCTCTCTCTCGCCCGCTCACGATACGCGAAGAGCAAAGAAAAGCGCCCACCCGCCCACCCTGGTTTGTTTCTTCTTGGAGATTCTTGTCGTGTTTGTGCGTTGTGCTTCTGTTTCCTGTTTTGTTTTTTCTCTTTCTCTCTTCTTTTGGCACTTTAACTTGCGTGCTCCGCCTTTCCCTGTCTTTATGGATTCCCTACCCTCTTCTTCTGCGTCTATGCTGTTGTGCCTGTCGCGACCGCTGCTCTCGCGTGTTGCCGTTCTTGACCGGGTCTTCTTGCCGCGCGCAGTTTTTCACTCCTTATTTCACCCTCCCTTTCCGTCATTGCTTCTGTACTGCTTCTTTCCCTCTTTCTTTTCACCATTGCTCTAGTTTCCCCCCTATTGCTGTTCCGCTCCTGGCGCCTGGATGGCTTTCCCTTTGGCTGGCTTCAAGATGGCCGTCGGCGTTTTTCCAGGTATGCGTTTCGGCCTGTGGCGGTGCGTGTCCGGTGCCGGTGGTGGGCACTACCCGCCGCATGGCTTCCCAGCCGGGCTCCCGCCTCTGTTTTTCTCTGTCTTCCTCACCGTGGCTTCTTGTTTTCACCATTTCTCGCTTTTTGCTTTAGATTTCCTACCTGTATCTGCGCGCGGTGCGTTCTGTGATGTGGCATGTTTTTACCTTTTGTCTTTCCTGGCCGCTGTCTGTCCGTACCTGTCCCTCCGCTCCTGTCGGTGCCGGGGCGCGCTCTCCACCGAGTACCCGTGTTCTTGCCGCGTGCGTTTTCTGTCTTTCCCTGTCTTCCCTCGAATGTTCTCGTAGTCTGAGTGCTGTCTCCTTGTCCTGTGTGTTGTTGTGTGTTCGTCCTTTCCTTTGCTTCGTCCGCATGCTCTGCGGTGGTGGCGTCGGCTGCCCTGCCCGCGTGCTCCCGTTGATGGGTGTTGTGTCTTTGTGCATTGTCGTTGTCTGTCCTTTTGTCGTCTGTTTCTGCGCCTGTGTTTTGTCTTCTCTCTTCCGTGCGGGTGCCGCAACTGTGCCTCCGAGGACGGCGCGCGTGCGTGTGTGTCTGCGTGTGTGTGTGTGTTGCGCGTCCGTGCCTCTTCTCTTTGCCGCGTGTCCGTGCATGTCCGTTTGGCATGCTGCAACCTGTCCCCGCTCTGTATGGCACTGTGTCGTGTGATGGCGGCGCGTGTGCGTGAGCACCCGCCACCGTCCCAGTGCCGAGCCACAAGAAAACACCACAAAACAAGACAATGCAATGCCGTGACGTGGTTGACGCGACTGGACGCCGCGTTGCCCTGCCGGAACCTGGCGGTTACGCAGGTGGCGGATGTAGTCGCGTGAGTGTCCTGCCGCTTGTGCTGCCAGAGTGCTGGCGCACCTGTGTCGCTACTGCTTCCCTTGCCTGTGCCACTGCACCTCGCTTCATCTCGTCTCCGCCTCTCTCTCCGCTCGCCTTCTCACTCCGTTAGCGACACCCTCTCACACAGGACGGTGGCATTAGGGTTAGGGTTAGGGTTAGGGTTAGGGTTAGGGTTAGGGTTAGGGTTAGGGTTAGGGTTAGGGTTAGGGTTAGGGTTAGGGTTAGGGTTAGGGTTAGGGTTAGGGTTAGGGTTAGGGTTAGGGTTTCATTACCGAGGCCGAAGGCCGAGGTCATTGAATGGCATCCCACCCTCTGTCGTTATGGGCGTGTTTGGCTTACTGCGGTGCAGGGACGTGACTAGGCGGAAAGCCGAAAGAAAGCAACAAGATGAGTGGAGATCGGTGTTGACGCGCAGTGTGAGCGGAGCTGGTGCGGCGCGGGTCTGCGCGCGGATACGCTTGTCAATGGTGGTTTGCATTTCCTCTCTCCTCTTCATCTCCCCTCTCCTTTCCTTCTCCTCTCCATCCAACGGTGGTGCAATGGGTTTTGCTATGACACGATTGTAGCAGCTACCTCAAGTTTTCTGTGTGCTCTCTCTCGCCCGCTCACGATACGCGAAGAGCAAAGAAAAGCGCCCACCCGCCCACCCTGGTTTGTTTCTTCTTGGAGATTCTTGTCGTGTTTGTGCGTTGTGCTTCTGTTTCCTGTTTTGTTTTTTCTCTTTCTCTCTTCTTTTGGCACTTTAACTTGCGTGCTCCGCCTTTCCCTGTCTTTATGGATTCCCTACCCTCTTCTTCTGCGTCTATGCTGTTGTGCCTGTCGCGACCGCTGCTCTCGCGTGTTGCCGTTCTTGACCGGGTCTTCTTGCCGCGCGCAGTTTTTCACTCCTTATTTCACCCTCCCTTTCCGTCATTGCTTCTGTACTGCTTCTTTCCCTCTTTCTTTTCACCATTGCTCTAGTTTCCCCCCTATTGCTGTTCCGCTCCTGGCGCCTGGATGGCTTTCCCTTTGGCTGGCTTCAAGATGGCCGTCGGCGTTTTTCCAGGTATGCGTTTCGGCCTGTGGCGGTGCGTGTCCGGTGCCGGTGGTGGGCACTACCCGCCGCATGGCTTCCCAGCCGGGCTCCCGCCTCTGTTTTTCTCTGTCTTCCTCACCGTGGCTTCTTGTTTTCACCATTTCTCGCTTTTTGCTTTAGATTTCCTACCTGTATCTGCGCGCGGTGCGTTCTGTGATGTGGCATGTTTTTACCTTTTGTCTTTCCTGGCCGCTGTCTGTCCGTACCTGTCCCTCCGCTCCTGTCGGTGCCGGGGCGCGCTCTCCACCGAGTACCCGTGTTCTTGCCGCGTGCGTTTTCTGTCTTTCCCTGTCTTCCCTCGAATGTTCTCGTAGTCTGAGTGCTGTCTCCTTGTCCTGTGTGTTGTTGTGTGTTCGTCCTTTCCTTTGCTTCGTCCGCATGCTCTGCGGTGGTGGCGTCGGCTGCCCTGCCCGCGTGCTCCCGTTGATGGGTGTTGTGTCTTTGTGCATTGTCGTTGTCTGTCCTTTTGTCGTCTGTTTCTGCGCCTGTGTTTTGTCTTCTCTCTTCCGTGCGGGTGCCGCAACTGTGCCTCCGAGGACGGCGCGCGTGCGTGTGTGTCTGCGTGTGTGTGTGTGTTGCGCGTCCGTGCCTCTTCTCTTTGCCGCGTGTCCGTGCATGTCCGTTTGGCATGCTGCAACCTGTCCCCGCTCTGTATGGCACTGTGTCGTGTGATGGCGGCGCGTGTGCGTGAGCACCCGCCACCGTCCCAGTGCCGAGCCACAAGAAAACACCACAAAACAAGACAATGCAATGCCGTGACGTGGTTGACGCGACTGGACGCCGCGTTGCCCTGCCGGAACCTGGCGGTTACGCAGGTGGCGGATGTAGTCGCGTGAGTGTCCTGCCGCTTGTGCTGCCAGAGTGCTGGCGCACCTGTGTCGCTACTGCTTCCCTTGCCTGTGCCACTGCACCTCGCTTCATCTCGTCTCCGCCTCTCTCTCCGCTCGCCTTCTCACTCCGTTAGCGACACCCTCTCACACAGGACGGTGGCATTTCATTACCGAGGCCGAAGGCCGAGGTCATTGAATGGCATCCCACCCTCTGTCGTTATGGGCGTGTTTGGCTTACTGCGGTGCAAGGGCGTGACTAGGCGGAAAGCCGAAAGAAAGCAACAAGATGAGTGGAGATCGGTGTTGACGCGCAGTGTGAGCGGAGCTGGTGCGGCGCGGGTCTGCGCGCGGATACGCTTGTCAATGGTGGTTTGCATTTCCTCTCTCCTCTTCATCTCCCCTCTCCTTTCCTTCTCCTCTCCATCCAACGGTGGTGCAATGGGTTTTGCTATGACACGATTGTAGCAGCTACCTCAAGTTTTCTGTGTGCTCTCTCTCGCCCGCTCACGATACGCGAAGAGCAAAGAAAAGCGCCCACCCGCCCACCCTGGTTTGTTTCTTCTTGGAGATTCTTGTCGTGTTTGTGCGTTGTGCTTCTGTTTCCTGTTTTGTTTTTTCTCTTTCTCTCTTCTTTTGGCACTTTAACTTGCGTGCTCCGCCTTTCCCTGTCTTTATGGATTCCCTACCCTCTTCTTCTGCGTCTATGCTGTTGTGCCTGTCGCGACCGCTGCTCTCGCGTGTTGCCGTTCTTGACCGGGTCTTCTTGCCGCGCGCAGTTTTTCACTCCTTATTTCACCCTCCCTTTCCGTCATTGCTTCTGTACTGCTTCTTTCCCTCTTTCTTTTCACCATTGCTCTAGTTTCCCCCCTATTGCTGTTCCGCTCCTGGCGCCTGGATGGCTTTCCCTTTGGCTGGCTTCAAGATGGCCGTCGGCGTTTTTCCAGGTATGCGTTTCGGCCTGTGGCGGTGCGTGTCCGGTGCCGGTGGTGGGCACTACCCGCCGCATGGCTTCCCAGCCGGGCTCCCGCCTCTGTTTTTCTCTGTCTTCCTCACCGTGGCTTCTTGTTTTCACCATTTCTCGCTTTTTGCTTTAGATTTCCTACCTGTATCTGCGCGCGGTGCGTTCTGTGATGTGGCATGTTTTTACCTTTTTTCTTTCCTGGCCGCTGTCTGTCCGTACCTGTCCCTCCGCTCCTGTCGGTGCCGGGGCGCGCTCTCCACCGAGTACCCGTGTTCTTGCCGCGTGCGTTTTCTGTCTTTCCCTGTCTTCCCTCGAATGTTCTCGTAGTCTGAGTGCTGTCTCCTTGTCCTGTGTGTTGTTGTGTGTTCGTCCTTT
>OY992811.1:4081942-4186892 GCA_963921375.1 Tiliacea citrago
AAGGCCTACACGACCATGGCGGCTGCCCCGAATGCCGAGCGCGCCACCCCACCAGGCCGCAGAGGCAGGTCCGCGCCGGCAGTGGTTTCGAAGTACCACAGCGGACTCCCCGCCGGTGAAGCACTCAGGGCGGGGGAGCACAACCGCGGCGACGCGCCGAGGCGTGGCGCTGTGGAGAAGCGTCAGCGAGGTGAAGCACAGCACCGTGTCTCGCGTGGCCGCGGCATCACCGCCGGTTGTGCCATCGATGAGCGTGGCCAGCGGTTCCAGCACGTCGACGCTCCGTCTTGCCGTGTGCCGCACCCGCTGTGCCTGAGCTGAGTCGTTGAACGGCACCCCCCAATGCTTCGGCGACAGACACACCGGCCGTCTTTCGTGGAAGTGCACAGTGGCGCCGCAACAGAGAGACGTCGTAAACGTGAGACACCCGCGCTCTGCGCCATCGCGTACACGGCAAGGCTGCCGCCCCGCCAGCACAACACCCTCCATGACCCATCCCCACTCCCCGCTGCACAACACGCCGGCCTCGCTCAAAAAGAGAGCGGTAGCGCTTCCACTCCAGCCGACACCCCAACCGCAACGTGCACCGTGAGCAGGCCGACACGACAAGCTATCCATCTCAGCGCACGCTGCGTCCGCCGCAGAGGCGTGGGGAGCTGGCCCGGAGGCGGTGAAACCCTTCGCACACGACGAAACACTGTGTCGGATGTCCCACGCAGTCCCACAGGGGGCACCACCACAGGCGATGGGCGGGCAGCCACAGCAGGGCAGAGGCAGCATCTTCCCGGGTCCTGTGCTGCGCCAAGGCGGTGCGCTGTCGGAGGCCCAGCTACACCAGCGTCACCTCCGCAGAGCTGTGCAGCGAAAGCCACGCAGTGAAGGGACGTGCACCGGAAGGCACCACGGCGCTGTGGAGCACAGCCTCTGTCAACCGCACGCGGAGATTCTCCGTTCGCAGAGGAGCCACGGCAGCGCTGCACGCTGCGGTGTCACACACGGGAGCGCCGTTGCCGCGCCAGACGTCCGGGACAACTCCAACGAGCGCCGGAGCGACGTTGAGGGGGGGGGGTGCAGAGTCGGTGGAAAGCAGGTCGCATGCCGTGCCGTGGATGCCCCGCATGTCAGTGGCAGCAGGCACTCGGCGCGGAGCACTCGCCGCGCTTCCGCCGGCTGCCTCTTTGGAGGTGCGTCGCCTTCACCGAAGAAAGGCGATGCAATGACGAAGACGACGTCAGGCAGCACCATGCGTAGCGCGACGCTCCGGGAAAGGATGGCGAAACCACCGAGGCCGGCCATCTCTGCGACAGCGTGCGAGCGTGCGTGCGCGTCGACTTAGCGAGCCGCTGCGACACTTTTACAGCAATCGTGAGAGAGCCAGCCACTCCTCCAGCCCCATCAACCTCGTCGGTGGCAAAGGGACGCAGCGGTGTGACAGCAGCCGATACGACGCGCCGACAGACACAAAGCGCCGCGTGGCCGCCAACAAGGAAACCACGGCTCACCACGTTTAGCGCAGGTGAGGCTGCAGCCGACCGGACCCGCCACGCATCGTATCCGTGAGCGATCTTGACGCGAACGCGCACAGTGGCCGCCTACGCACGCAGAGCCTGCAACAGCCCTACAGCACGCACGTCGGGGAGGTGGTGTGTTGTGCGCCAGAGTGGCCGCGGCATCTGCCTCAGCGGGTGGTGTGACGACGATCGGCGCCTCCGCGAGGAGATGAACCGCCACGTCGTCCCCGTGCGGCAACACGCACGTGGAAAGGCGGCGATGGTGTGACAGCACCGCCACCGCCGCAGCGTTGAGGACGCGGCCGATCAAGCGAAGAAAGGGGAGTGGCGGCGGGCGGTCAACGACGGGTCCTCCACAGTCCGCAGCGCAGCGGAGTGCGAGGCTCGGAAGACGGCCGGCGGAATGCACGGCAGCCACGCACACGCCACTCAGCGCTTCACGAGGCCCTCGTAACTCGTGGCGAGAGGGGGGGAAGGGCTCCCCATACCCACCTCGATGGCGTACGCAGCACCGCACACCTCCCAGACAAGTTGCCCGCACGACGCTACCCACAGTGCCAGGCAGTAGGGACGGACGGCGGCCACCGTATCCTCGCAGTGCCACAGACAAATCAGCGGAGACGCCCCCCTCCCCCTCCCCACCAACACGCAGATGCGACACACCGCGGCGGTGTCGAGCTCTACCGCTGGCGCGGAGACCTCACCCGGAATCCATGTGCCGGTGTCTATCTGTGCATGTCTGATGGAAGAGGGCGGTGGACGGCACCAGGAAAGGCGGTGCAGCGGGCTGGAGATGCGTGCGTGTGGCCGTGCTCCCGTCGCAGCGATGGGTCATGGCGGCTTTGTGTGGCTGTGTGTCTTCGCCTTTTGGGTGTTGTACATGCGGTCGTCGCGCTTGTGTGCAGGGGAGGAGGAAAAGGAAGAAGTAAAAGGCATTCGTGAGCAAGGGACAACGTAGGACGTGATCCTGATCACTCAAGACGGCGCAACGAGCGTCGCCACGTTGGAGGTGCTTAATAGAGTCGAAGACGCCGTTGGCGCTGGCGGCGGAGCCCGTAGTGTGTGTCACGCACGCAGCAGATGCCGCCCCGGCCTTCGAAGGGCAGCCTCGGACCACAGCGGCCCGGAGCCGTTGTGCCCAGGCCGAAGCCCATCATGTGGCGCAGCGGGGCTCCTATTCTGGCATCGGGGATTGGAAGCGGGTCGGGGAAGGCGCTTGCATAGTGCCTGGTGTATGGAGTAGGGAGAGGGCAGCAGTACACGCAAAGCAGAAGAAGGCTACATCGGGTGAGTCATGCACGGCTACGACCTCCTCCCCATCTCGGCATTCCGTCACACAGGCGCAGGAGGTCGTCAGAAGCTTCGTGGGAGTGGGAGTTGGGGGTGAAGCGCGGGCATTATGGTTTCTCGTTGGGGACAGCGGGGTGCAGGAGCGGAGCCAACTGCGGCGGGTAGGTGAGGCTCGTACGGGGCACCTCGCGCACGGAGACGTACCTGAGGCAAGGCGCCTCCGCCAGTGGGTGCAGGTCCGTCACGTCGCTGCACGCATCCAGCCGCACCGTCTCCAGTAGCGGGCACGTGCCGAGTCCATCGAGGCGGCAAACGGCGCTGAAGGACGCGTCAAGCCTGCGCAGTTGCGGGGCGCCGGCCAGCGGGGACAAGTCTGCGAGAAGGCGGCAGGCCGCCACGCTCACCGACTCCAGCCGCGGGCACGCCGCCAGTCCGCTGACGTCGCGAACGCCGCAGCAGAAGACGTGGAGCTCGCGCAGTTGCGGGGCGCCGGCCAGGGCCGAGAGACGTTCGAGCCCCTTGCAGCAGTCCATGTGGAGGACCTCCAGCGAGACGCAATCGGCGAGTCCGGCGAGGTCGTGCAGGCCGCACCACGAGAGGGAGATGGTGTGCAGCGCCACGGCGGTGGAGAGCGCGGCAACGGACGTGATGCGGGGGCAGTCTGCCAGCGAGAGGAGAACCAGCGAGTCGCAGCGCTCGAGGTCGGAGAGGGCCGTGAGAGACGGGCCGAGGCACCGAAGGCGCTCCAGTCGCGGCGCGCAAGCCATCTGAGTGACGCTCAGCTCCGTCAACTGCGCCGGGCTGTCCGCTGCGTCTGGTGCGGTGGTGCGCGGCCTAGCCCACAGCTTGAGTGCCGTGATGTTCGGCATCTTACATAGCGCTGCGTACGCCGTGACGGGACAGCTGGTAACGGTCAGCTCATGCAGCTCCTGCAGCTCCGCGCAGGGCCCCAGGACGGACACCAGTGCCTCGCCACTCAGCTCTGCCCGAGTCAGCTGGACGGCCACGTCAGGGGGCAGCTGGTAGGATGAGGCGGCGTCTGTCAGCTTCACAGCGCGCAGGCGGTCCCGCAGCGGGGACGTGACCAAGACACGACACGCCTCCTGGTCGCCGAGCAGGACGAGCGGCAGGCCGCACTTCAGGATCCACCACGCCATGAACGGCAGGCCCGGGAGCCGCGGCTCCTCATCCGGTTCTGAGGCAATCTGGTGCACCAAGGCGGTATCGCAAAAGGTGATGTTGTGGCTCACGCCGAGCAGTGGCCGTTCCATCTCTGCGAATACGCGCGCGCGTGGGCTGGTCGCGGCGAGTGCCAGGGACACGTTGCTGCTTGTGTACGGGAGAGTTGAAGCAAGCACGTCGTTGTTCATTCCGCTCAGCAGCCGCTGCGGCTTCGTGGTACTGGCCCGGTACTCCTCGCTGTTGCAGAGGCGGCCGTGCAGCCGCTGCAGGTTCGCCACCCAGAGCTCCATCCGCGCACTGAGAGGGGGAGGGAGGAGGGAGGAGGTGCGGCGTTGGGGTGTAGCTGTGGTGTGCGGCAGTGTGGGTGTAAAAGGCAGTCAGGGCGGAGACGATAAGCGAGAGGAAGAATGGAAGTCAGCGTCAACATGAAACGGGGGGGAGAGGTATCAGCAGAGCGGTGGGTTGCGTGTGCTCCGCACGTGTGAGACACTGACAGGCGTGTGGTGAGACGCCTGCACGTCCTTCCGTAGGGGGGCCGGCAGCATTGTCGCAAGCGGCAACAGAGCTCCGCGAGCAGAGATGAGGGTGGCTCGGCGGGATGCAGAGAAGCGTGATGCGACTTCCCGGCGCCTTTTTTTTCCTCTCCTCCCCAAACTGCTACGAGTCGTACTCGTGCAGTGCGCAAAGTCAACCGCACCTCAGCGGCCCTTTGCCTGTGACGGAGGGACGGTGCACGGGCATGTGGCACCAGCAGCTCCTCTTCCACGCTATCGCTTGGTGCCTGCACGATGGCACCCTGTGGAGGGAAATTCGATAGTTTCGCGTCGGTTGTGCCACTTAACCAGTTGTTACGTTGACCCTGAAGCCCAGGAGTGCCTTTCTACGATGTGCGGCACGCATCCGCTCACTGTTGTTGCCTGCACGTAACGCGGTCAGGCAGGGGCCACCACCACCCCCCAACACCGGGGAGTACAACGAGAGTGAGAGAGAGACGGAGGGAAGCAAAAGGGCAACAACACCACCACGAAGAAATCACGATGGCGTTGTGAGACGAACAAACAAGTCGGCAGACGGCGCGCAACTCACACACAGACAGAGAGAGAGAGAAGACATAGACAAACAGAGAAATGAAGAAACGGCGAGTGTCGCGACGGAGGGGGATGTCCTTCGCCTCCCTCTGCACACGCAGAGGGAGGAATGGCTGCGAAAGCGTCCGGCGTCGTCCCGCTGACGTCGGGACACCGGGCAGTAGGAGAACAGGCCTCCGCCGCGGGGCACATTCATGCGCGCACGCGGAGAAACAGCCGCGTCACTTGCGAGAACATCAAATAGAAGAGAGCCGCGGAGCTGCACAGCCCCCTCCACACACACACACACACACAGACAGACAGACAGACAGACAGACAGACAGACACTGTGAGGGGGCTGGCATAAAGGTGAACGTAAAACAAAAAAGCACGAGGGAAGACAAGGAGAACTTCACTGAAAAAGAGGTGACCACAACACCGCTATGCCACGAGTGGGTGGGAAATGAAAATGCGTGCGGCAAGGCTGTTGTGTGTCAGCGGGAAGAGTGATCAACACGGCGGGGGAAGAGAAGGGAAGGGGGGGGCAAGAGAGACGTCAAAGAAACAACCCCAAAAAGAAAAGAGAAAAAAAAGACGGTGTGTGTGGTGGTGAGCGCGCGTTTAGCGATGGCCGCTGGTGACGTGTGCGACAAAGGGGGGTGGGGGGCTCTCGGCATCATGTGGACTGGTTTCATGGGACAGCCCACGGTCCCCCAGCGTCGCCGCTGTTTGCTTTGCACTTGCTCCCTTCTTTCCTCTGTCCGTGTACAGCACTCACGCCGATGAGCAGCTCGTATGAGCGTGAGAGGAGAGGAGGGGGGAAGAGCACAAACATCACAGCGAGCACAAGAGAAGATCTAATCGTAACACACACACGCCAACACACTTAGAAATAGAGAGAAGTAGTGGATGACGTCATGCATCGCACATACACGGTCACACGCACACGCACGCACACGCGCGGTGGCGGTGAGGAGTGAGGCGGCGTTTGCACCTTCAACGGGACGGCCCGTGTTCACGGAGGCCGTCATCGACCGGCTCAGCGGTCTGCGTGCCCTCGCCGCGGAGGCGGCGGCGCTCTGACAAAATGCGCTGGCTGTAGCGGCGGTACGTGAAGTGCACAACGACGTTCGAGACGAACGCGCTGCAGGCCAGTCCGAGCAGCACGAGCAGCGGCATCTGGACACACTTGCGGCTCGTGCAGAGAAGCGGGTTGCCGAGCTTCTCGGCCTGCACCGTGTACCATTCGCCGTAGAGGAAGCGGTTGAGGGCGATGGAGGAGGCGGCGGTGGCGAGGAAGCAGAAGTGGTAGTGCTTTGCCGGGTCCCTGGCGTAGATGGTGCGGGTCATGAGAATTGTCGTGGCCGCCAGAAAGCCGTTCCCGAGCGCCGCAATCACGTACGGCAGCGGCAGCGCCTGCTTAGGCAGGGTGAGGAACAGCACGATGGCGACGATGATCGACGTGGTTGGGAAGAAGAGCGCCACCGTCAGCGGAACGCGGTCCTCCGGCTTGCGCTTCTGTGACCACGCCTCGAAGTACGACATGAGCAGCCGCCCCGCCGCACTGCCGACACCGTTCAGCACCGTGAGCAGCGTGCGAGTCGACGCCGGCGTTGGCTCCCCGGCGAGGGCGCCGAAGATGTAGCTGGCGTTGTTCATGATGACGCCTTCCGCGCCAACGATGCAGAAGGAGGTCCACCAGAGTGCCCAGAGGTTGACGGACAGGAGGTTCTGCAGAAACGAGGTCTGGTACTGTGGCGCGATGTAGTCAATCTCAGTGTCCACCTCCTCCTCTTCCAACACAACGCCGACATCGGTCAGGGGCAGCGGCTTCTCTGCTTCATCCGGGCTGCCGTTGCTCCGCGACCTCGCACCGCTCTCCACCCCACCGAGCGCCTGCTCCTCAGCGGTGTAACGGGAGACGGCGCGACGGCGCGTGAGCCACTCGAGTGCTTCAGTCGGGACGGCGATCACAAGGAACCCAGAGGCGAGCACGGTGGCCACGATGGCGAAGACGAGCTTCTCGGCGCGGCCGAGGTTTAGGTAGTCGACGAGGGCGGTGGTCAGCGGTAGGAAGACGATGAGGACGATCATCAGGGCAAAGCCGTAGTAGAAGCGCCACATCGGCGGCCGCTGCTTCAGGAACTGCGTCTTGGTGGCGAGACGCCGCTCCTTCTCCTCCTCGCTGAGGTGCGACTCCTCGTAGCCTGTGAGGTGGTACGCCGGCAGCCGCAAGAAAGCGATGCCGAGCCCGCCAACGAGGACGGCCCAGACCATCAGGAAGTAGAAGAAGTGCTGCACCGCGCCGCCGAAGAAGCCCTGGTACATGCTGCCCACGATGGCAGAGCCGAGGCCGATGAAGGTCTTGAGCAGCGCCACGACCGGGCCGCGGTTGGACGGGAAGTAGCTGAGGATGGTCATGCAGCTGGACAGGTCGAAGAAGGAGGTGCCGACATTCATGAAGGAGTAGAAGACGCAGAGGCGAACCAGGTTGCCTGCAATGACACCCTGGAAGCACAGCGCGACGAGCAGAGCGCCGAGCGGGAAAACGAAGGAGGAGAGGATGGCGATGGGAAGCGGGCCGATGTAGTCGTACACAAAGGAGTAGGGGAGCAGCACATACCCAATCACGGTGCCGGTCGTCGCGATGGTGCTGAGGTCGCGCTGGGAAAGCGAGTACCGCTCTTGGAAGTTGCCGGAGACGAGATTGAAGGTGTAGCTGCCAAAGGAACCGCAGATCATGCCGAACAAGCCCAGCACGAGGAGCGCGAAGCGGTGGGTCTCGCTGATGCGCTGCAGCGGGGCCTTGGACAGCTGCGCCACGCGCACCTCTTTTTCCCGTGTGTTGAACATGATGTCGCAGTCGCGGATGGCTAGAGCGGCGGAGAGACGAGGTGTAGAGGGAGGATGAGGAAGAGGAGAGGAGGGAGGTAGACCGGGGCAGAGTGGCGTGGCAGCGGTGTGTGCACTGGCGGAGAGGCTGTGAGTGGGTGGGGCGGTCTTTACTGTCTTTTGAGTACCAAAAGAAAACAAAAAATAAAATGGGGCAAGAGGCAGAGGTGATGGGACCGAGGGAGTGAGGAAGGAAGATCAACGTGTGAAGCGGTAAAGAGGGGAGGCGAGGGGACACCACAGACGGGCACTCCAAAGCAGCCAGGCGTATTAGAGTGCGAATGAAGTCCGGGCACGGCACGGCTCGGTGCAGCCCCTGTAGCATACTGACAGTGGTGTGCCCCTCCCCATGGTGGACTGCGCCGTGCCCGGCGCTTGAAACTGCTCCGACAAGGAGGCGTCGCACGCTCGCGGGTGGACGCGGCACTCCTGTCTTTGCTTCCTGAGCTGTCTGGTTGCGTGCTTGGCAGAGCCATCATCATGTGCGCACAGAGTGCGTAGGGCTGACATAGGACGAGAGTAGAAGAGAGAAATATCGGAAAGAAAAGGAGGTACAAAAATGACTGTGAGAAAGAGGAGGGGTGTGTGTACCGCTCGAGCGCCGTCACAGTACCGGGTGAGCCTCTCTGCTGCAGCGGCAGAAGTCGTGACGCAGAAACGCAGAGGCGCCGCGAGGTGATGCTCCCCCGTGCGAGAAGGCCGCCTTGCAGATGCTGTGTTCGGTACGCACACTCACCTTGTGCATAAGCCCAGGATAAAGAAAAAAAAAGAGAGGTGACATCCGCGAGTAGGCAAATGAGAGCGCACTTTGAGAAACATTAACGAGCGCAAACGACATCGAACAGCATGGCTGGTGGTAGCGGTGGTGGTGTGTGTTGAGAGAGCGCAGCGGTGCCAGGCACCTCGCATTTCCTCTCGCATGGCCCACCGCGGCCTTCAGTGATGCGCACCAATGTTCGTCACGTTGCCGAGTTTGTGAGGTGAAAGCAAGAAGTGGTGTAGCGATGAGGACGTGCGGCGTGACAGCCACGTTGGCCGCCATGCTGCACCTCCAGCACGACGACACCCTTCACAACAGCCGGTGTACAACATACACGCATAGGTGCATCAGGAAAAGGAGAAGAAAGGCAACTTGTACAGACTCGTGCGACGTTGGCAGGGTGGCGTAGTAACTTACGATCGGAGAGAAATTCCGGAGGGAAAGTGGCATGCGAAACGTTCGCCACGGCAGTGAGGCTGACGCGACGGCGCGCGGATGCACACGCGCACGCACGTAGGTTTCACGTGCATGGGGCTTCGGGGGGTGCGAGAGCAGACACGCGGAGAGAGTTTGACGGATGCTCATGTTCTGCAGTTAAAATCAAGCGTCAGAAGGTAAATGTCAAGCGGAGAGAGAATAAAAAGATGAGGCGGTGCGGATAATAATAAATAAAGAAAACGGAAGAACGGAAGGCAACCGCCACCAGCAACTTGGCAAACAGCAGCTCGAGGGGGACAAGGAGACGAGGTGATTATTCTTGGAAGGTGAATAGTTTTTTTAAGGTCTTGCGTGATCGTCGAGGCACGGGGAGGAGAATCTGTCAACAGGGAAAAAAAAGTGCTGAGAACGGTGGAGTGAGCTGTGTCACGCTGGTAATCTGAAGCAGAAGAGCAACAGACCGGCGAGCGGTGCAGTGGCAACCGGAGGGATTCAGAAAGATCTGCTGATGGAGGCAAGAGATGGACACGGTGAGCGGCAGTTGAAGGTGCACTAGTGGCGTGCGTGAAGGAAGATGAGTCTACTTCACAGTTCTCGAGATAATGTAAAGGATCTCCCAAATGCCGCGACGTCAGTTTGACCCATGGCTTCTTGTTTTCATTATTTTTTTTGTAGCGATGCCGACCACCTCACCGTGGTGCTACGGTCCAGTACCCCGCGATGGGAGGAAGCCAAGAGCCAGCAACCTGCCCTTGCGAAGGTTGGCTGCCGGCTATGCGCTCCGGCAAACAGGTCGTGGGCAGCGTCGTGACTAGGAGGCCTGGGTCGATATTTTTACGGTTTGCACCACCCCGAGGACTGACGGGGCTAGCCGTTGTTCTTCAAGAGAAGCCAGCGGCAAGAGAGTCCCTTGCAGTGGGCCACACTTGCAGAGAAAGAAAAAACCCGAGTTTTTTTTTTTCGCTGTTCTGAGCATACAGCACATGGAAAAGCGATGGCGGGGTCCGCACCTGTTGCTTTCTTTGGGCAATTGCCTGCATCGCTTGACCCCCCCCCCCCTGCCGTAGGGCGCGAACGAAGCCTGTTCGCCGGTGCAAAAAGGGCTGCTGTGCACACACGGCGGCTCAGAGGAGTGCCGTCTTTCTTGTCCCGTTTTCGCATTCTTTGCTCCGAGATCACATTCTCTTCCCCAAGTTACTTGCGACCCTTTTTATCTTCTCCCCCCCCCTCACCTCTCTGAACACCCCTAGCTGCTTGGTTGGCCACCGACAGCCGGGCCAGCAATGAACCCTCAGTCCCCTCAAGCGGAAAAAAGAAACCGAGTTGACGCCGCAAGCCACGGTCGTTGTGGTGCCCTGCGCCTTCCGCGTCGCCCCGCCAGTCCCGCTTCCCGGCGCTTCGGTCACAACACGGAGCTGCGTAGCGCGCTGAAGGCATGGCGCACAGAACTGCACTCATTCTCCTCTTCTATCGTGTCTGACAAACCCTTTGGTCCCCACACCGGTCCCCCATAGAAGCATTCACCCTGATTCACACTCGAACCCGGCAAATAATAATAAAAAAGTAGAGCACCTGTGGCCTGCGTTGCCTTCCATCTAAGAGTTCGATCTCGGCCTTGCTGCTGCGATGAAGGTGTATTGCATCTACGACGGCACCAACGTCAACGGCGACGCGGTGAGTGATGTCACGGAGCCGTTCAAGCTCAAGATCGACATTCCGGCCTCCTGGACCGATGGCCCGTGCGAGCGGCTCTTGACGTTTTTCCTCAAGACGCTCAAGGCCAAGCGCGGCATCGACGCAGCGGCAGAGGACGTGGTAATGAGGTGTGGTGGAGTTTTCCTCAAGCTGCAGGAGAAGATTTCAAGCAGTGTCTCGGACTACAACGACATTTTTGTGGTCCACAAGCTGCCCGAAAAAGTTGAAGACACGCACGAAGGAGAGCTGCGGTGCACCAACTTCGGCTGCAACCAGTACTACAAGGAGGAGGAGAACACCGGCGAGTCCTGCCACCACCACTCCAAAAGGCCCGTCTTTCACGACCTGGAAAAGTACTGGGGCTGCTGTGCAAGCGCGAAGGCGTTTGACTGGGAAAAGTTTCAGACGATCCCCACCTGCTGTGTCGGTCGTCACAGCACAGCCAACGCACCGTTTTCCTTCCCAAAGGAGGAAGTACGCAACGTCCCTCTCACCGAGTCTCAGCTGGCTTTCAACAGCACTGCACCGTCCGGCATGCACGACGGCAAGCGAACCACGGGTCCGCGAGAGTTCGAGGGGGCGGCTTTCGCGCAGAATGAGCCACAACAGATTGTGGACGGGAAGGCCCGGTGCCGCAATTTCGGCTGCACCAAGGAGTTTGTCGTCGCCGAAAACGTGGACTCGGCCTGTCACTACCACAAAGACGGGCCTGTTTTCTGGGACACCTACAAGTACTGGAAGTGCTGCCCAGACAAGAAGTGCTTGGAGTTTGACGACTTTGTCAAAATTCCAGGCTGCACCGTCGGACCACATCGACTGTAAGGGCCCACCTGATGTGGCATCCAGAACGGCGCGCACGGCTCGCTACGGAGCTGTGCTGCTGTGCTGGCTGTGTGAGGCCGTGTGAGGTTAGTCACTTCTTCTTCTGTTGTTGTTCCGGACCCACGACCACTCTGGCAGTCTTCACTCCGTAAATGCGTGGCTGCATTCACGCTGCGATGGGCATTGTCCGCCAAGGCTGCTAGCGAGGTGGCCGAAGAAAATCCAAGAAAAAAGGGGACACGTAGATACTCACGTCGATGCTGAACAGCTGGGCAGTGATGCCGTGGGCTCAGCAAAGAGAATCACCCATCCCACGTAGTACCGCCGTCGGGTTGTGAGGCCTTCATCCGCAATATAGCTTGCAGCTGTAATCTTCTCCTCCTCCTCGCATCACTCCACAAACCTCCCGTCCCCACCCAACCCTACCTCTTTAGAAAAAAAAAGGCTCGTTAGGCTTACGTAACGCCAGTGAGGGGGAGACGGAAGTGGCGTCATGTCATCCTTCAACGTCGCCTACATCAGCGGCACGACGCTCGCTCACTTTCTCAGCGCCGCCTACGCGTGCGAAAGCGGTCGCAAGTATGTCTATGAGCTTTACGGTCTGTACCACAACCTCCAGGAGGTCTCCGATGGCGAAGAGCTACGCGAGACGCGGGGTGTGGTGCTTGTTGGAGCTGCCGCACCTAACCTGTGTGCTGCCTCGTCGGAGGTCCAACGAATAGGTCGGCTCACAATCTGCCGCGCGCCTTCGCACAAACTCTCACACGCAGACACGCAGTATTTACAGGAGATGGGTGACTCACGAGCAGCAGCTCCTCAGGTGCTGATGCACGTGACGTGCGAGTCGAAGGGTGGCGAGATCCTGCGAGCTCTGTACAGCGTGTATGAAGTGGGCGGCTCCGCTGTGGCGCCATTGCCTCTCAGGGTGGACAACCTCGTCGACTCCCTCGCAGGCTTCACAAGAGTCTCAAGCCTGTTTGCGCGCAACTTACCGCTGCCTCCCGCGCAGTCTTCTGAGCCAAAGAGAGCGGCAGCCGGGGCCGGAGCCGTTGCTCCACTCGGTGCGGAAGCAGTCTTGGACACACTCTCGCGCGAGAAGGCCGAACTGGTGCACAGAATTATCGTGCTTCGCAAGAGCCTGCGTGCCGAAGGACACCCCAGCCACGCCTGAGCCGCCAAGTGTCCGGAACATTCGCGACGGGGCGCGACACTGAGTGACAGTGTCTCACCATGCCTCCTCCTGCTCCTTTTTTTTTTCGTGTTCACGGCCGCCTCCACATTTGTGATCATGTCAGCACATGAGTAGTGGGTTTCTTGCACTGTAGAATGTCCCACTTCATGGTGAACTACATCAATTAACAACAAAAAAAAAGCAGTAAAAAAGAGGTGCTGCGACGCACAGCGATGTCAGCAACAGCAGCCAACATCACGCCCAGAGTTCGAGCTCGATCTTGTCCCAGATTCAGCTTTTGATAATGTTGTTTGCGGGCTTGGCGCTGGATTCGCTATTGCACACGTCACAAGTGGTGCAACCTTCTGCTGCTGTGGGAGCAATCGAAGGGACTTTGACGCAGTGCATCTATTCGTGCTCATCGTTCCCCGCGTCAATTGTGGCCTGGCTCTCTTCAATCTCCTCTTTCTCCCTTCCTTTCCCTTCTTCTTTGTCGTGTGAAAAGCACAGGATAGCCAGTCTTGCTCACTGTCTTTTCTTTTTTTTTTCCTTTTCTCGTGTCTGGGGCTTTTGCTCTCCTCTCTCTCCTCCGTCAACATGGAGGCGCTTCTGCCGCTGCATCCAAAGCAAGAGAAGGGGCAGCTGCTGAAGTTGGCGCTGGAGTCGAGCAGCTCCCTTCTGTTCACCGGCTCCCGCTCCGTCATTGAGAATGGAAGGGACATTGTATGTCTGTGCGAGGGGCCGTGCTGCTCCTTGTACCGGCTGTGTGACTCAGAGCTGCTTTCGCTCGGCACCTACCTTTTTCACCGCATCGGCGAGCGTCTGGTCTTTAGTGTGATTGTGGATGAGGAAGTTCGCACCTTCCCTTGTGGCACTGCAGCACCGGCAACGCCTCTCTCAGGCGCAGATCCTATTCGACTGTCGTCCGAAGGATGCGCCGATTTCGTCGATTTTATCGGTGACACCCTTGTCGTGGGCACCAGCAGCGGATGCCTCGGCATGGTCTTCATCGACCCAACGCGCGGCCAGGCTGTGGGCAGGTCTCTGCAGGTGCACGAAGGCGGCGGTGCCCGCTGGTGCTGTCGGTATGCTGCACGCCAGTGCGTGTGCGTGTCGCCGGGCACCGCCGTCGTCGTTGCCGTAGAGGCGCAGCCTGCAGAGGTGATTGTCAGCACGAGCCACTTTGCCAACGGATCGCTGCCATCCGCCGTTGCGGCATCTCAGACCGCGTGCGACTGCTACTTTTTAGCTCTCGCGGGCTGTCGAGATCTGATGCTGCTGTGCGCCGGCCCTAGCCATGTTCTGAGCGGCGAACTTTTGACGCTTCTGTGCGATGACAATGAGAGTGTAGCAGGCGCCGGACGCGTGGTGCCTGGCATTTACGCTCACGGCTGCTCCGGTGTGTGCCTGCTCGCTGTGGTGTACCCAGATGCAGTTTCGCTGACAGCGTGGGATGGGCAGTGCTTGGTGTCCACAGCTGCAGTGAAGAACGAGCTGACCTCGCCGTTCGGGCAGGCGTTCTGGAAGCCGACGCCTGATGGCGCTCGTCTCTTCGTGCTGCGGGCCGATGCCCGCTGTCTCACGTACGACGTCATCATGAGCAAAGGCGTCGTTGGAATGGAGGAGGTTGTGGTTGCCAGTCAAGTCACGCTTCCCAGCTCTGTGGCCTGCCTGACGGGTAGCGAGGCGGGGCGCGGGGCATTCCTGTGTTGGCGCAGCGGCCCTGCTCTGGCGCGGTACAGTGCACTGCTCCAGTCGCGCACCGAGGAGGACAAGTTTGAGCTTATTGAGGTGCGGCACACGCCTGGTCACGCAACGTCTGCCGGAAACGCCTTGCTGCTGGAGGTCGTGCAGTTGCGCGAGAGCCCCGGTGTGGTCTGCCTGTTCAGCACCGGCGCGTGCCACCTCTCTCTCTACAACCAGCCTGGCACGACCTTGGTCGCACGCGAAGAGCACCCACACGACGCGACGAGCTGCCTCGCTTTTGAAAGTGACGCGGACGGTTGCTACACGTGCGTGATCGGGTTCAACGACGGGGACATTCGAGTGTTCGTGGACGGCCAGCTCCGCGCCAACGTTCGCGTGGCGCACTGCGGGGCTGTGGACCGTCTCCTACGGCTCCCCAAGATCAACGAGACGGACGACGCCTTGTTCATCAGCGTCTCAACAGAGATGGGCACGGTGTGCTTCCACTCCGGCGACACCGCCGCCGTGTCGCGGACAATGTGCTCGCCGTCGAAGCCGCTGACCGAGTGCCTGCTCGACCGCGACCTCGAGTACATGTTTCTCTTCTCGGAGGGCACCGGCAACCTGTGGCACCTCCCCACGTGCCGCCTGGAGCGCGCGTTTCGCACGCCGCAGGGTGCTCTCGATCGCCGGCTCGACAACCTCCTTCAGCACCAGTGGGCCTCGGCCACGAGCGTGCTTCGCTTTCGGTTTGTGGGCAGCGAGCACTACGCCATCCGCATCGACGTCGACAGCCTTGTCAGAGGCCTCCAAGCAGCGCCAGAGTCGCAGCTGCGGGCGACGGTGGAGTTTGGCTCTGCCCTGGGGCTGCTGCTGCGGTGCCTCGGTGAGCCACACCCCGCCTTTATCCCGAGCGAGGACGTGCTCAGCGCAGCCTTGGATGACCTGGGTCTCGCGGTGGACGGCGTGCAGACGCATGAGTGCACGTGGTGCGCAATGGTCATGCTCTCAGGGCTGCTGCTCCGCACCTCCGACGGCGTCGCTGCCGCCGCGATCTACTCCGTGCTCGAGTCCCTCGGGGGCAAGCTCGCCACCTGCCCGACGCCGGAGCCCGGCCGTCTCGCTGACGCGCTACAGCTCTTCTTCACGCGCTTCTACACGCTGCGCCGCGCCACACCGGCGCCATTCCGCCACGCCCTCCGGCTCATGGCCAGTAACCTGCCGAAGGCAACGCTCTGCGCCGTCCTGCGCACGCTGCAGTCACGCGTGGCGGCTGCATCGGCACCAGGTGCCGCAGAAGACGTAGTCACAACAGGCTGGCCGCCGCACCTCGACACCCGCGGCGCGCTCGGCGCTCTTCTCGTCCTGTCCAGCCTCGCCGAGCAGCGCGGCGACGGCGTCGTCCGAGAGGACGCGGCCCTGTTCGAGTTCCTGCGCCGGTGCGTGGTGGAGGCCCAGTGCACTATGACAGCCGCGCTTGAGGGCGACGAGTCGCTTGTGCGGCGGTCAGAGACCCTTCTGGGCCTCGTCGAGAGCTTCGCGACGGTCTCCGCGGTGGACGACAAGGGCCCCTTCCAGGGCTTCGTCAAGTCGCTCGTGAAGGAGGCGTTTGGTGGCAAGGTCGACGAAGCGAAGCAGGCGGCGCTGGAAGCGCTGGAGCGCTTGGTCGCCCAGAACGCACACGAGCTTCTGTCGACTTACATCGTCACGAACTTTCACCGCCACGCCCCGTACCGCCCGTACGTGGCTGTCCTGTTGTCACGCCTTGTCAAGAACTTCCCGTTCGAGGCACACGCCGCGTTTGGCGTCATGGCCGAAATCGCCGTTGGTGGGCTCAGCACCCTCGCCTCGACTGCGAAGGACGAGGCGACCATCTACCAGGTCGCCGCGTCGCAGCTTATACGGGCTGCTGCGGCGTCGCTGCCGAGCGTGTCGCTGCAGTCGAGCCTCCAGCACCTCGCCGTTGGCCGGCGCGACGGCAGGGTTGCGGTGTACAACGTGAAAGCCGCCTCGATCGTGACGACCTTCCAGGCGCACACGACACCGGTGCTGGGCGTGGCGTACAGCGGCAACATCGCCGCCCTCGACATCGCCACCATCGCAGAGACGATGGAGGAAATCAAGGTGTGGCGCTCGCCGAACCAAGCCTCGTCCCTCGCCACCTTCTTCAGCGGCAGCACCGGTACCAGCTTCAAGCTCGTCACTTCGGTGGAGGTGCCCTTGATCGTGCTGACGCCGGCGAGCACGGAGCTGCTCATCAAGCACATTCGCCTGACTTGGCTGTCGCCGCAGTGCGTTGAGTTTTCCTCACCGTGGCACGGCAAAATACAGGTCTCGCTGCCGTAGCTGTGGTCACTGCGCCTCGCGGTTCTCTATCGCTCACTATCGCCATCCGTGGTGCTTGACCTCTTCGTTTTAGCCATGCGGACCTGACGGAGGCAACGCTTGTTCGTCCCTCAGCACCTCCCGCGACAGCACTCAGAGTGCCTCTGCTTGTGGATGACTACAGAGTGGCACCGAGCGGCGCACTCCACACCCGCCTGTAAGGCAGCACCACCACTCCCCCCCCCTGTAGTTTTGAATGCTGACCCTTACGTTCGGTCTCTCTCCCGCTTGCTCTGCTTATTGGGAGAGGCGTCCCACTCCTGTGCCTTTGCCACGCACCGGAGGAGCGAGGCACCTCCTGTAGTCCACTCTTCTCCTCCTCCTTCCCTCCGCGCCTCCCTTCTCCTTTCCTTTTGCGGCACTCACCCATGAGGGTGCCATCACACACACCCGCACGCCGCGTCCGATTGCCCACACTGCCCACCACAGCCCCCCGCCGCCTCCTCCTCTTCGCCTTCTCACAGCTTTCGCCGTCACTCTCCCATCATGTCTTTGAAGGAGGCAACAAAGGATGGAGCCGCCGGTGCAGTCAAGGCGCCTGAGGCGAACGAGGAGGAGAGCCTCCCGTTCCTCGCGCGTATGATCAATCACCTCCTCACGCCAGGCTCCTCGCTGACGCCCATCGTGTGGGTCAGCTTCAACCTCATCATGCTCGCGCTCTTTGGTGTCTGGCTGATGTTCGTGTTCTCGATGCCCACGAACGTGCACGTGTGGGCCTTCGGCTTTCTAGGTTTCGGTCTTGCCGCCTCGACGAACTGGCTCATGAGATCATCTTCAGCTCCGGTCTCGACTTCGCCTCTCAGCAGCAGCAGCAGCAGCGCGAGTCCGACGAAAAGGCGGCGCAGGGGAAGAAGAAGGACTAGGCGTTCATCTCCTTTCGTGTCGCTGGCACACCCCTACAGGAGCCCCCTTCCCCCCTCCTCCTCCCACACACTCACACACACACACACACACACACACTCCTGCCACGACACCGTACCTCTATCGCAGCTGTCGCCGCTTCCCTTGGGCGTAACTAAAGAAACGACAGCCACACACCAACACACGAAGAGTGCAGACGCATCTTTCGGGTTCTCTTCGGCCGCCAAAGAAAGAACGAGAAAACAGATCGCGTAGTTCAGCAAGCACTCCGGTGCTGTGCGCCTCCGCCTACAACTGGCCCGCTTCCCCACACGTACTTGCGGGAAGCGAGTCCAGGAAGCACCGGAGATACACGCGCGAGTACAACCAGCCGCTGGATAGCAGCCGCGGTGTGTGGGCCTGACGTTCACGCCGACTCCGTTACAAGGGCTAGTTGTATTTGTCCTAATGCGCTGCAAAAAAAAAAAAGGGTCCCTTCTCTGAAAAGCCATGAGGCACGGCGTCTTGCCGCTGACAAGCAAGGCGGGCTGGACGTGGTTGTTCTCTCACTTATGCATCGCACACGCTCCCCCGTCTTCGGCATTCTTGTGCACCCACGCGACCCCCTCGCCCCACCTAACGCACCTCACCTTGCACATCCCATCTCGTTTGTCCACCGCACTGTCATTCCGGCGTGCAGCTACGGCCCCGTCTCTCTCTCTCCCCCGCCCCCCACCAGCTTCCATCTTCCACCGCGCTGACGTGTGCAGCGCTCACTCGCTCCGGCAGGGGTTTTCCTTTCTTTTCTTTTCTTTTCTTTTTTTTTCTTTTGGGGTCCATGTGGCGCGCATGTCGTGCAACGCGCGCCAAGGCGCTGTCCCCGTACGCGCAGGCGCTCAAGCAGGTCGCGCTGAAAGGGGCCGTGGCGATGGGGCCCAGCGCCAAGGAGATGGAGATCGACATGTACAGGCGCGGCGCCCTTCCGGCGGACTACCGGCCGCCCGTGCAGGGCAAGTGGGACGACACCATTGAGCGCTGGGCGTACGCGTGGCAGTTTCCCGCCGAGGAGGAGGTCGACGACGTCGTGACGGCGCTCGAGCAGAACGGCACGGCGGTGCAGGAGCTACTGGAGTTCGGCGAGCGCCTCGCCGCCTCGCCGCCATCGACAGAGCCCAAGTCGGGCTGCCACTCCACCGCGTACGTGGCGCTCGAGGCGACCACATCGCCGGCGCCGCCGCCGCTGCTGCAGACCGCGCTGAAGTACGACGCCCTTGAACGCGAACTGGCCGACCTCGACAGCACCGACGCGGCGCCGGCGCCGGTAATGGCGGTCGAACAGTTTGCTGCGGCGACGAACATCCCGGTCGCGTACCTCGACGATGAGTCGGAGCGGGCCAACGCCAGCAAGGAGCTGTGCGCTATTATGGGCAATGCCGGGCTGGACTACGCGGAGGAGGGCCTCGTCGTCGTTCTCTCCGCGCTGGCCCGGCAGCACTACTACGATGCAGCACGCGCCATCTTCAGCTTCGTGGCGGACGTCGGCCTTGGCCCCACAGCGGAGATGTACAAGGCGCTGATGAAGCACTCCTCCTCCCAAGGTAAAGTCAACGACTCGATGGCGCTCATCGAAGAGATGAAGGACCGCGGCATCACCCCGCGCATCGGCAACTGGCATGAGCTCATCCGCTCCTTTCACAACGCGCGCGACTACCCGGCCGTAACTCAGATCGTCGACAACATGAAGATGTACGCCAACATCGAGCCCAACGAGGTTACCTTCGCGCTGCAGCTGCGGGCGCTCAGCAAGGACACGTCGCAGATGAACTCGCTCGCCGAGTCGGTTCAACTGTTTGACCAGATGGAGCACGTGCACGGCTTCATTGCGGCCCGGCCGCACTACGACGCGCTAATGTACTCGCTGAGCCATAGCCCCGTGCCGGAGATGCGGCTCCGCTGCGAGGAGCTCGGGCAGAAGATGGAGCTGATGGGCATCCCGTGGAATGCGACGACCTACCTGAACCTCATCCGCGCTGCCCAGGTGGTCGGCGACGTCGACGCCGTGGAGACGTACCTGGCCAAGATGCGCGACGAGCGCGTCCCAGTGCACCTGCTTCACCTCTCGTGGGCGATCCAGGCCCACGTCCAGCACCTCATACGCGCCGACTACGAACTCATGAAGGAGCAGAAGCTGGACATCTACGCGAAGTGGCTGGACCACATGAACACCTGCTTTGGCATCTACGACCTTGTGGTGCGCCGCGGCTGGGAGATGCAGCTGCCCTTTGTCAACGCGCTGCTGCGCCTCTGCTGCCAGACGGCCATCCTGAGCATGGAGCAGCTGCCCGACAACGCCGGCGCGCTGGGCCGCTTCGAGGAGCACGCAAACAAGGTGTGGACCGACACCTTTGACGAGTGGCGCCTCACAAAGGACGTGTACAGCTACGAGTGCTACATCGCCCTTCTCGCCCACCAGCAGCGCATCGACGAGGCGGAGAAGCTCTTTCAGCAGATGGTGCTGCAGGAGGACCTCGTGCCCAGCCGCCGCACGTACGAGTGTCTCATCTTTATGCACCTCTCCTCTGGCGAGGAGGGTGGGGCGGCGCGGGCCCTGCACTACCTCGAGGCCATGGAAAACGCTCGAATCCCGGTGCGGGCGTCGCTGCTCAAGAAGATCGTCCGCGTGAACAACGCGGCGGGGTACAAGCGGGACATGAAGCGCCGCGCCCGTCGCATCATGCAGGCCCGCGAGGAGTACCTGGCTCGGAAGCAGGAGGGCGTCGACTTCCCTTTGCAGCCCGCACCGCCTGCCTCGACCACGCCGGCAGAGGCAGCGGCTGCGGCCTCCGCCGTGGTGCAGCCGCTGCCAGTCCCAGCCAACACAACGCTTGCGTGGTGGGAGCAGTGGAAGCGCACCACGGTGAGCAAACACGAGCTGTTCACCGAGGAAAACGCAGACGGCACGCCGAAGGGGGAGACGTTCGCCGACAAGAACGCCGCCCTGGCAGAGATGGGCATCGACTCCGCCTTCAAGACCCCGGCGGATGTCCCGGCGCTCAGCAAGCACCAGCTGCTACCGAAGATCCGCAAGGAGGAAGGAGAGGTGGCTGGCAGCCTGTGGGGCCTGGACGGGGGTGAGCTGAGCTACCCAAAGGACGGGGGCGGCCCGGAGGGGTGGGGGGTGCGGCTGTGGCGCGAGCGAGCGATCATGAAGAAGGAGTACCAGGCCGTGCTGGACGGCAAGGCGGCAGTGCCGGCCTTCTCGGAGGCGGGGAAGGCCGTGCGCGTCGCCGGCGATCAGCTGGACATTGAGGAGAGCGGGGCTACCACGCCTGGCGAGCTCGCCGACTGGCGCCGCTACCCCGAGCACCGCTACGATGATGGTGGCCTGAAGCCGGCGAGTGAGATGGCCCACGCGGTTCCACCGTCGGCGGAGTTCGTGTGGCAGGGGGAGCAGCGCGACGCCATGGCACCGTACAAGAGCGACGCGGAGGTCGCCCTCGAGTCGGACAACACATTCTACGCGCAGCTCGACGCCGAGGCGGCGCACAACACGGCGGCCCTGGTGAAGGTGCTGCAGGACAAGGAGGAGGACACGGTGGAGCTCACCGGCGCTGGTGCGACGCGCAGGTCCAAGTACGACTACCTGGAGAAGTGGCGGGAGATGTACCGTCACGGCACCCTCGAGGCCCCAGACGCGCCGCCCCTGCGCTTCGGCCGCACCGCCGACGACCACACCGACTCCCTCGCCGCGAGCGTGCGGGACTGGTACAGGCGCAACAAGAAGACACCCGCCACCCAAGACCAGCTCCGCCGCTGGGAGGCGGAGCAGACCCGCACGACAGAGGAGCGCACGGCCAAGGCAGCGCTGCAGTGCGGCAAGCGGCGGCGGCAGCGCACGAAGTGACATCGGCACGCCGCCTCGCCATCGCCTCCTCTTCCACACAGCTTCCCTCGCCCCTCTGTCCCCCCTCCCCCCTCCCCCTACGCCCCGTGGCCGCGGTGGTGTGCTGCCAGCAAGACCCCACCGCTCACAGATGATTAATGAACAACGAAACGAGCAAGGCCCACGGCCAGCCGCTACACACTCTTGACTAATGCCCCCCCCCCCCCCATAACATTTCTCGCACGGCAGCAGCACAGGTTGCAGCAAAGCACATACACGCACAGGTGAGAGGACGGGGGGAGAGTCCCTGCTGCAGATGACAACTCCACCTACCCCACCGCCTCGTCACCCTTCGTGTCCCCACGCCTGACCTTTGGCCCTTGCTTTGTTGCCTCCATGGAACATGATAACCGCATTGCTGCTGCGTCATTTCCCTCATCCATCTTCGTTCCTTCCTCTCCCCCCCCCCTCCACACGCCAACCCCTGCACTCCCTACTCCTACACCATGCGCACCGACTGGCTTTCGGCGCAGGTAACCCCCCCTCCTCATCCTCCCCCCTCTCCCCAGAGTCATCCGACGTGCTCTCCTAGCACTCCTCCGTATCAGTCGCCCCCCTCGTCTTTCACTCCTTGCACACACACATCGTCCCCTCGCACCCCCCAGCTGTCTCCTCGATGTCCCGCTCGCCAATTATGGAGGCCTCCATCCCGCTTATCGACGCGGTGAAGGACGAGGTGGTGCAGTGGCGCCGCCACATCCACGAGAACCCGTACGTCGGCTACGAGGAGCAGCCCACCGCTGACTACGTGGCTGGCCTCCTCGCTGAGATGCCGGCGCCGCTGGAGATCCGCCGGCTGACGCCGAACAGCGTCGTGGCAGACCTGCACGGCGGCGCGGGTGAGGGCCCGATGTACGCGCTGCGTGCCGACATGGATGCGCTGCCGCTGCAGGAGGAGAGCGGCGAGCCGTTCAGCTCGAAGCGGCCGGGCGTGATGCATGCGTGCGGCCACGACTCGCACACAGCGATGCTGCTGGGTGCGGTGAAGGTGCTGTGCCAGATGCGTGAGCGGATCCGCGGCACGGTGCGCTTCATCTTCCAGCACGCGGAGGAGGTGATCCCGAGCGGCGCGAAGCAGCTGGTGGGCCTCGGCGTACTGGACGGCGTGTCCATGATCTTCGGCCTGCACGTTGCCGCCGAGTATTCTGTCGGCACAATCTCCACGCGCCCCGGAACGCTGTTCGGCGCGTGCAACGACTTTGACATTGTGATCCGGGGTGCGGGCGGCCACGCCTCGCAGCCGGAGCTGTGCATCGACCCTATCGTGGTTGCCGCGGAGGTGGTGTCAAGCCTGCAGACGATCATCTCGCGCCGCGTGAGTGCGCTGAAGGCGCCGGTGCTGAGCATCACGCAAATCAATGGCGGCGGCGGTGCGTACAACGTGATCCCGGACACGGTGCACATGCGCGGCACGCTCCGCTGCCTGGATCGCGACGCCCAGGCAATGGTCCCGGGGCTCATGAATGAGATCATTGCCGGGATCGCAAAGGGTCACCGCGCCGAGTACGAGCTGAGCTGGCTGGAGCCGAACATCGTAACGTTCAACGATGCGAAGGCGTACGAGATTGCCAAGAGTGTCGCGGAGGAGATGGTAGGCGCGGACGCCTTTGTCGTCAAGGCGGAGCCGATGTTTGGCGTGGAGGACTTCTCGGAGTACGTCGCCGTGGTGCCCGGCTGCTTCACGCTGGTTGGCGTGCGGGACGAGGCCTACGGCTCAATCTACACGGAGCACAGTTCCAAGTTCAAGATTGAGGAGTCGGCGTTCCAGAACGGTGTCAAGATGCATGTCGGCACCATCGCTAAGCTCATGATGGAGTAGCAAGGGGTGAAGAGCAGGCCGCACAACCAGTGACGCCACTGGTGTGACGTAACGGAACTGTGCAAGGGATAAAGTGAGGGGGGGGCACGCACGCGGACTTCGGCAACCCCCCCCCCCCTCCTTGCAAGTGGAAGCGCCACGATGCCGCGGCGGAGTTGACAAGGGCTGGTGCTGCCAGCTCACAGTGCGCAAGCACGTCTCTCTCCGCCCCGCAACCGCTCCGCAACGTGCACGTACAGCGGGCACATGTGTCAGCGCTGACGACGAAGCTCATCTGCTTCCTGGATCGCTTCATTGTTTGTGATTCCTGTGGCCGATGTTGATGATGGTGGTGTGCGCGGTCCATCTCGACCGCTTTTCTTCTTCTTCTTTGTCGCTTCCGGACGCCTCGGGGCTGCTGTCTTCTTGTGATCATCATTATTTTCTTTTTGCTTGTTGTGTTTCCGACGTCTAATGGGCGGCTGCGCTCCCTTGGCACACGAGCAGCGTCCCTTGTTCCTCCTCCCTATCGCGCCCAGGGTGGCGATGGAGAGGCGCGGGCTGCGTTGCGGTCATGCGTGCAGGTCCTCCCTTGCCCCTCACTCTTCTCGCGCCGTCGCCGAGTACGCGTGACGTCAGGAAAAAAAAAGCTGACACAGCGGTGCTGCCGCGAGTGGCGCGCTGATGTGTTCTCAGACGACGAGCTGGGCGCGATTGTCGCCTCCACGAGTGACTTAAGCTCCTCGACGCGAACCTGCCCAGCGGTGTCCCTCTCTCCAGCCCATCGCACCCCTGCCCTGCCCTGCGCCGCCCCCCCCTTCTCTTACATGCTGCCACCCTTGTCCACCAAGTGAAGTCCATGCTCGCTGTCAACAAGGCTGAAGCGCGGTGCTGCTTCATGCCATACCCCATCGATCTTTGCCCTTGTCACGTAAGCCGAATACTACGCTGGCCGCGGCACGGCTGATTCGTCTTGCCACGCAACGGCTCCGCGGCGTTCCCTAGCATAATAAACTAGCCTCGAGGCTCAGCGTGCACACACACACACACACACAAACACAGACAGACACCTGGAGAAGGTCCCCTGTTGTATGTTGCCAGAGCCGCCTTGTACTTTGATCCCCCCCCCTCTTCTCGCGGGGAGCCCGTGGCAGTGGCGTCGATTCGGTTTGCGGTTTACAGTCGCAGCGGGCCCATGCCCTGACAGGGAGGAAACGAGGCGACCCCTCCGCTCCCCCCTTCAACTCGACTATCTTCATTCGGGGCTGTCGTGGTCGCACGTGATGGCGATGCGAGGGAACACCAAACCGCAGGCCGCAGGCGAATCTCGCCCTGCACCCCGTGGCATGCCGCTCACTGTCTCGGTTTCGCATCAATGGAAGCGCAATCACTTGCCAGCACGCGCACCCCCCTCCCCCCTTCCCTGCACTCCCCCCTCCCATTGCCCCGCCACTGCCTCTCATACCTGCTCACGACAGTTCGCGAAAACGTTCCAGGACTCGCTCCAGACATCCTGCATCGCCTTACAGCGCCGTAAGCCATCTACTCTTTCACACCCACCCACACACACACACACACACACTGCCATGACGTCTTCCGTCGACGAGCTCGTCACGGCCGTGCAGCCGGAGGTGGTGCGGTGGCGCCGCCACATCCACGAGAACCCGTACGTGGCATACGAGGAGCAGCCCACCGCTGACTACGTGGCTGGCCTCCTCGCTGAGATGCCGGCGCCGCTGGAGATCCGCCGGCTGACGCCGAACAGCGTCGTGGCAGACCTGCACGGCGGCGCGGGTGAGGGCCCGATGTACGCGCTGCGTGCCGACATGGACGCATTGCCGCTACAGGAGGAGAGCGGCGAGCCGTTCAGCTCGAAGCGGCCGGGCGTGATGCATGCGTGCGGCCACGACTCGCACACGGCGATGCTGCTGGGTGCGGTGAAGGTGCTGTGCCAGATGCGTGAGCGGATCCGCGGCACGGTGCGCTTCATCTTCCAGCACGCGGAGGAGGTGATCCCGAGCGGCGCGAAGCAGCTGGTGGGTCTCGGCGTACTGGACGGCGTGTCCATGATCTTCGGCCTGCACGTCCGCAGCAGCCTGCCCAGTGGAACTCTCGAATCTCGTCCGGAGACTCTCAAGGGCGCGTGCAACGACTTTGACATTGTGATCCGGGGTGCGGGCGGCCACGCCTCGCAGCCGGAGCTGTGCATCGACCCTATCGTGGTTGCCGCGGAGGTGGTGTCAAGCCTGCAGACGATCATCTCGCGCCGCGTGAGTGCGCTGAAGGCGCCGGTGCTGAGCATCACGCAAATCAATGGCGGCGGCGGTGCGTACAACGTGATCCCGGACACGGTGCACATGCGCGGCACGCTCCGCTGCCTGGATCGCGAGGTGCAGGCGATGGTGCCTGGCGTGGTGGATGAGATCGTCTCCAACATTGCGGTGGCGCACCGCGCGCAGTCGGAGGTGTGCTGGCTGGAGCCGAACATCGTGACGTACAACGACCCAAAGGCGTACGAGATTGCGGTTCAAGCTGCGCATAACACCGTCGGCGCTGACAACTACCGCGTGCTGGAGCACCCGGGCTTTGGCGTGGAGGACTTCTCGGAGTACCAGGCCGTGGTGCCTGGCTGCTTTGTGCACGTTGGCACGCGGCCGACGGACGCCGCTGCGCCTGTCCCGGCACACAACTGCCGCTTCCGCGTGAACGAAGACGGGTTTCCGCATGGTGTCGGCTTCCACGTGAACGTGATTCGGCAGCTGTTGATGGACGCGTAAGGCGCGCCTGCCCAACTCGCTCTGTTTGTGTGTGTGTGTGTGTCTCACTTCTCACCTCTTGCAGCCCTATCGCACATGTCAAAGGTGTGTTCCCTCTCTTCTCTGTTACCGGGGCTAAGGTTGCCCTTCCTCTCTGTGTGGCCACGCTGCGCCTCGCACGCGGCAAGCCACCCGTCGTTGTTGTACATCTCGTGCTCCCTCCACCTCCTTCTCACAGTGGTCTGCCCACGTGTCTTTTATCGCACCTACGCTAACACCCCCCCCCCCCCGCTGTACATCATTGGTGTGGCTGAGCACTGACACCTCACGTCCTGCGGCGCTCCTTGGGTTCCCCGCCGGGCTGTCGCCATTGGCACCGACCGTCCTCCGCACCTCTCGTGTCCCTCAACCCCCCCCCCCCACCCGCAACGCACCGTGCCGTGTGGGAGACAGGGGGAAGAGGGTCGAGGGAGGGAGCCTAAGCAACGAGGAGGCCCCTGCGCAGTGGCTGCACGTCACTGACGCACTTCGGGACGTGCGTGCCTTTTTCTCTCTCCGTCCCCTTCCTGTGCCTTTGACTTCTCGCATCACCACCATCCTCTTCTCCACCCGCGTGCACTCTTACACACATCCCGAAGTCGACTCTCCGCCGCCCTTACACGCCTGCAACTCAGCTCAAGTGCCGTTACATCACTTGTCTTGCGCCAGCCATGTCTAGCACACAGACCCCCATCGCGGAACTCATCACGGCCGTGCAGCCGGAGGTGGTGCGGTGGCGCCGCCACATCCACGAGAACCCGTACGTCGGCTACGAGGAGCAGCCCACCGCTGACTACGTGGCTGGCCTCCTCGCTGAGATGCCGGCGCCGCTGGAGATCCGCCGGCTGACGCCGAACAGCGTCGTGGCAGACCTGCACGGCGGCGCGGGTGAGGGCCCGATGTACGCGCTGCGTGCCGACATGGATGCGCTGCCGCTGCAGGAGGAGAGCGGCGAGCCGTTCAGCTCGAAGCGGCCGGGCGTGATGCATGCGTGCGGCCACGACTCGCACACAGCGATGCTGCTGGGTGCGGTGAAGGTGCTGTGCCAGATGCGTGAGCGGATCCGCGGCACGGTGCGCTTCATCTTCCAGCACGCGGAGGAGGTGATCCCGAGCGGCGCGAAGCAGCTGGTGGGCCTCGGCGTACTGGACGGCGTGTCCATGATCTTCGGCCTGCACGTATCTTCAAGCCGTGCGCCAGGAAGCATCTCGTCCCGTGAAGGAACTCTGTGTGGCGCGTGCAACGACTTTGACATTGTGATCCGGGGTGCGGGCGGCCACGCCTCGCAGCCGGAGCTGTGCATCGACCCTATCGTGGTTGCCGCGGAGGTGGTGTCAAGCCTGCAGACGATCATCTCGCGCCGCGTGAGTGCGCTGAAGGCGCCGGTGCTGAGCATCACGCAAATCAATGGCGGCGGCGGTGCGTACAACGTGATCCCGGACACGGTGCACATGCGCGGCACGCTCCGCTGCCTGGATCGCGAGGTGCAGGCGATGGTGCCTGGCGTGGTGGATGAGATCGTCTCCAACATTGCGGTGGCGCACCGCGCGCAGTCGGAGGTGTGCTGGCTGGAGCCGAACATCGTGACGTACAACGACCCAAAGGCGTACGAGATTGCGGTTCAAGCTGCGCATAACACCGTCGGCGCTGACAACTACCGCGTGCTGGAGCACCCGGGCTTTGGCGTGGAGGACTTCTCGGAGTACCAGGCCGTGGTGCCTGGCTGCTACGTCCTCCTCGGCGCGAACCCGTGCCCGGGCACGAAGGCCGCACCCGCACACAACAGCCGCTTCCGCGTGAACGAGGACGCTTTTTCGCATGGCATCGGCTTCCACGTGAACGTGATTCGCCAGCTGTTGATGGACGCGTAAGGGGGGGGAGAGCAGTCAGTTGGAAGGGGTGGTGGGGTCTGCATCTTTTACTCGGCAGAGTTGGTGTCTCACTCACCTCCGCCCCCTCCCCCCCCTTCCATCGGTTCACGTGGGTGGCGACGTGAGTGCAGCAAAGATGCCTTGAGACCGCTGCAACGCTCCACACCCCGCGATGCGCGACCGGTACTACACGGCCCAGCTTGTGTCTCGTCCATACCTTTGAAGCCGTCAGGAGCTGAAGCATGGCGATGGTCGTCACTGGTAGAGGGTGGGGGCACACACGCCTGCAGGGTGTGTAGACCTTCAGTGTGCTACTCGATGTGCGTGACTAACAGGTCGCCTCAGTGGCTCCCTCTAGCCCGCACGCAACCTTTTTGGTCCTCTCCTCCATCAACAGGGGGCTATTCCTCCGCTCGCGTAGCGGTGTCTGTACGTCGGTGCGTGTGTATGTGTGTGTGCACGCGGTCCGGTCGTGATGTGATCCACTGCGTACACGATCTCCTTCTCTTTGATATGATTCTTATTTTGTTTTTTTTGTTTTGCCTTTTTTTTCTTCTCACCCTCGCCGCCTTGCGCCGCGTCCCCCCGCTGGCACAGAGAAGGTGTGCGTCCTCCTGTTGTAGCCTACATGTGTGTGTGTGTGTGTGTGTGTGTGTGTGTGCTTAACCTTTTCTCTTCACTGGGCCTTCATCGTGTCGTGGCCGTCAACGCGCTCCCTCTCGTCTCCGTGCGCGTCGCTTCGTCTTTCTCTTCGTATTATTGGTGGTGGCGCTGTTGTTCAGCCTCTCCCTCCCTCCCCCCCCCCACACACAGCGCTTCCGTCTGCTCTGATCACGTCTGGTGTGCGGCGTGCTTGGAAGAAGGCGGTGCTTGCTCGCGCCGCACTCGCGTTTCCCCATGGGGTGTTCGCTGCCTGCCGTCCTGCTGCTGCTTGACGCGGCATCGTCGCCACATGCGTGTACTCTTCCAGCTTCGGTCCACCGGCTGCGGCTTGAAAAGAGCAGACGGTGGCTTACGCTCATGAGTTCCGAAACCTCATCATTATGTGATGCGGTGGAGGGGGGATAAGACGACGTGGCATGTTCGTGTGTAGCTGTGTGTGTGTGTGTGTGTGTCACAACGGGCTGGTGCCGTCGCGGAGAGCACCCCGCCCCGAGCTCCACTCCACCACGGAGACTCCGAGCACAAGGCGAAACACATGCCCACATTGAGAACTCCGCGTTGTCTCCCTGCGCAGGGGGGAAAGGTGGCGGCGTGCGTCGCGCCAGACCCTCGTGTCGTGCGGCTCTGGCGTTGCCGCGCGAGACGCTGTGGAGTGAAGCAAACCTGGAACTAGCACAGCGCATGCCTACTCTGCAGTCGGGGCTCCTCCTATCGATGGCACCCCGCACAGGAGGTGACTGCAATGCACACACGATGCCCCTCATCGCTACACATCCACCCCTTCCCCCCCCCCCTCCTGCCATCCCCCCCTCCCCACACACACACACGTGTCCCACCGCCTGCCTCTCATACCCGCTCATGCCCCTCTTCAGTGGTAAAAGGCCGTCCGAGGGTCTACGACAGTCATGTCCTTTGTTCAAATGCTGATCACGGCCGTGCAGCCGGAGGTGGTGCGGTGGCGCCGCCACATCCACGAGAACCCGTACGTGGCATACGAGGAGCAGCCCACCGCTGACTACGTGGCTGGCCTCCTCGCTGAGATGCCGGCGCCGCTGGAGATCCGCCGGCTGACGCCGAACAGCGTCGTGGCAGACCTGCACGGCGGCGCGGGTGAGGGCCCGATGTACGCGCTGCGTGCCGACATGGATGCGCTGCCGCTGCAGGAGGAGAGCGGCGAGCCGTTCAGCTCGAAGCGGCCGGGCGTGATGCATGCGTGCGGCCACGACTCGCACACGGCGATGCTGCTGGGTGCGGTGAAGGTGCTGTGCCAGATGCGTGAGCGGATCCGCGGCACGGTGCGCTTCATCTTCCAGCACGCGGAGGAGGTGATCCCGAGCGGCGCGAAGCAGCTGGTGGGCCTCGGCGTACTGGACGGCGTGTCCATGATCTTCGGCCTGCACGTATCTTCAAGCCGTGCGCCAGGAAGCATCTCGTCCCGTGAAGGAACTCTGTGTGGCGCGTGCAACGACTTTGACATTGTGATCCGGGGTGCGGGCGGCCACGCCTCGCAGCCGGAGCTGTGCATCGACCCAATTTTGATCGCCGCGGAGGTGGTGTCGAGCCTACAGTCGGTGGTGTCGCGTCGTGTGAGTGCCCTTGCGGCGCCGGTGCTGAGCATCACAACCTTCGAGGGTGGGAGGGGTAGCTACAACGTGATCCCAGACACGGTGCACATGCGTGGCACGCTACGCTGCCTGGATCGCGAGGTGCAGGCACGTGTGCCGGGACTCATGGAGGATATCACGGCGGGCATTGCGCGGGCGCACGGGGCCGAGTACGAGCTGAGTTGGTTGGAGCCGAACATCGTGACGTACAACGACCCAAAGGCGTACGAGGTTGCCAAGGCTGCGGCTGTGCGCCTTGTCGGCGAGAGCAACTACCACGAGCTGCCGACGCCGCTCCTTGGCGTGGCGGACTTCTCGGAGTACCAGGCCGTGGTGCCGGGCTGCCTGTGCTGGTTGGGGGTAGGCAAGAGCGGGTTGGGGGACGCGAACAATCACAATTATAGTTCGAGGTTTCGGATGAACGAGGCGGGGATGGAGTTAGGTGTCAAGCATCACGTCCTTGTTATCGCGTCACTCTTGATGCAGACGGAGGGAACAAAGGAGGAGTAGAGAGAAGGGAGATGCGGGAGGGATAGGGGGAGGGGATGGGAGGCAACGGTAGCGGCAGCAGTGCAAGACTGCGCGACGCCGTAAAGTCGTTGGTGCTGTGCAGCGGGCAGCGTTGTCGGTGTTGGGGGTGCTACATGCATGGTCACCACCACCGCCACTTTCCCCCCCCCTCTCTCTCTTTTCTCCGTTCTCCCCTGCGCTGCTCCATTCATGTCGCTTCCGGTTGCTGTGCTCGTGCCTCTTTGGGCAAATCGTACAGCACGACGAGGTGCACCGCACCCCTGCAGAGGTGCCCACACGCGGCCCCCCCCCCTCACCCCAACCCACTCCCGTCCCGCCTTCAGAGTCCTGCGAAGTTCTCGTTCGGGATGCCATCCTCCGGTGTAATTGATGTGGTCCACGAACTCCTCCGCCCTACCAAGCCCACCACCTCGTGCAGTACAAGGTGACCATCCGTAACGTGAGACCCTCCAAAAAGAAAAGAAAAAAAACCACGATGGGGGGAGGGTCGGAGGTAGGAGAGGCAGTAGAGTCAGCGGTGAAGGAGACCCCTTGGTCCTCCGCCTTTGCGCCTCCCTGCGACCTATGCCCCCCCCTGTCTCACATGGATGCAGAAGGTGAGGACGACCTGGTCTCTCTGCCTCCGTCCCTCGCTGTCCCACAAGACACCGCCGTACCCGCGGCGCGCAGCCTCTCTGCCCTCCGCCCTTTCGATCCCCCGCTCCACGTTCTTGTGTGCACGATGAGCAGGCCGGAGATCGGGGGGGGGCGGCACGCCGTCGCGGTCGTCGCTACCGTCCCGGTCTCCACCCCCCCCCCCCCAACTGTATCGAGCTAGTGCAGCCACTTCTCCAAGGCAGAAGCAGCACCTCCTTCACCTCCTCCGCTTCACCTCCTCCCTGCCCTTGTCACATGCAACTGCACTGCGGCACTTCGTTTCCTACACAGTGTACGCCGCTCCGCAGCACCCCCCCCCGTCCCCTTCCACACCCGCACGCACACTCAACCAAATGCACAGCGCCGCCGTCATGCTGATGCGTGCGTCACGGCCGCTCCTGCTGGGCGCGGGCAACGCACCAGCCGGCCAGGAGTGGATGGGCCGCATCGCGGCCTGCGTGCCAGCCGCCGGTCTGTCTAGCTCGCAGCTGCAGGCGCTGCTGCAGGACGAGTTCCCCGCCTTCACCCCCGCTGCCGTCGGAGCCGCGACGCTCCGGGAGGCGCTCGCGGCGTACCCTCAGCTGTTCCGCGTGGAGGGTGTCGGCGAGACCCCCGCAAGGTGGCGTGTACAGCCGGTCGGCGATGCGTCGGCGCTGCAAGCCACAGCATCGCCCTCCGCCAACCAGCCAGAGGCGCATGCTGAGGCGCTCTCCGCGGTGCAGCGGTACTGCGCTCGGCGTGCCCGTCGGCGGCGGAACACGTTCACCCCGCTCGAGAAAATTCTAGCTGACCTGGACCTCCGTGACCCCGGCGTCGTGGAGGCCGTTGTGCACAACGCCAGCGGTGCCTTTGAGGTGCAGGTGGGGCTGCGCATCATGCCAAACCGAACCCCCCGCGCCGTGGTTGCCTTCGTGGACGGCGACTTGCTGCCAGCGGCGGCGGTGAACAATATGTGCGAGGCCCTCAGCATCATCAAGGAGGCCAGCCTCATCACCATTGTGCGTCAGGCCACCGCTCGTCCGCTCTCGGAAATGGACCACGTCTGCCCCGAGGTGATCCCCACGTACCTTAGTATCGAGCGACACGCACACGAGCTGCGACTGCGCCGGCCAGCCGTGCGGCGCGACATCGTGTACATGTGCAGCGCCAGCCAATTCGCGACGTACGCCCGCCACGTGGCGCCACTGAACGACTTTCCCGATGCAGACGTCTACGTGTGCTGCCCGAGCATGATTGCGGTGGTGCAGCCCAAGAAGGTCATTCCGTTCGCGTAAGACACACAGATGACACCGGGGTGAGGGAGGGGGAGGGCAGAGTGCACGGACGGCGGAGGTGATGGCGTTGTGCACGCGCAGCAATGCGCCAACGGTACATGTCGTTTTCTCACTCAGCGAGGAGGAGGGCCGAGAGCACGAGACAAGCGTTGCTGCACGGCGGCGCGCTGATGCACCGTGCACTCCTCTCTTCCTTCTCTGCCTCCCCCTTCCTCCTCCCCCCTCCTCCTTCTCTCTGGGGTGGGGGTGGGGGAGGGGGGGGGGCACTTCTTCATGAGAGGCACCGCCATCGATGCCAGCACAACCTTCACTCTCCCCCTCTTACCGTCTTCCCTCGTCACCCTTCGACGATGTGCAGGCGTGACGGAGCCTGGCTGACTTCGCAGCTCTACTATGCACGATGACCCACCCTTCTCGTCCGTGACGAGCGACTAAGCAACCAGCATGAAGTTCGAGCTGAGGCCGACACAGCGAGCTTTAGAAACACACGAGGTGATGCAGTCCAATGTAATGGTTCATCGCAGCCCCCCCCCCCCCCCCTGTCCCCTCCCTCCCTCCTCTGCTCTATTCGCCGGAGGAGATGGTAACGGACACGAGAGAAGTGGCGCAACAAACGTGTGCGTGTGTGTGTGCGTGGCTACCCTTGGGGCTCTGTTGCACACTCACGTCGTCTCGCACCGTGTGTGGTGTGATGGCTGGTGTTGACGGCACATGACAATGACGCACCTCTTCTCTCCTCTCTCCCCTCTGCACTTTCACATCCCCTTGAACTTGTACCGGCCGTCGCCTCGGCATGCCGCCCCGCCCCGCTTGTGCCAGTGCGAACGCACGTCATTGGCCCCACACCGCGGCTCGCACGCCGATATCGTCGTGGCGGCTTTCCCATCACTCCGCGGCGGTTTTTTTTTCTTGGGGACGTTAGCGTGGCGCTTCTGCAGCCCGGCTCCCTCCCCCTCCCCTCCTCAATTTGTTGGACTCGTTCTTCAAAGCTCTCTCGGTGTGTGTGTGTGTGTGTGTGTGTGTGTGTGTGTGTCTGTCTGTGGGACACTGCTAAGCACACGGCAGTGCGTGCATCCTTGACGGTTGATGTTCCGCTGCTCTCTCGTGGCGCGGCTCGTGCGCCGCACGCCGGTGCTGTGGGCCGAGTTGACAGAGGCGCTCTTCGAGCGCTACACGGAAATCGACAACTCCAACACGCGCCGCATTTCAGCAATCCGCGACGCCGGCTATTTCAACGATGAGTGGGTCGCCACGGAGAAGGTGCACGGCGCGAACTTCGGCATCTACTCGATCGACTATGGCAAGTCGACGCGGTACGCCAAGCGCAGCGGCATCATGTTCCCCAATGAGCACTTCTTCGGCTACCACATCCTCCAGCCAGACCTCAGCCGGTACGCGAGGGAGGCGCGGGAGCTGCTCTCCAGCACCCTCGGCACGGCCCCGCACACCGTCATCGTCAACGGCGAGCTCTTCGGCGGCAAGTACGATCATCCCAACGTACCAAAGCAGCGGCAGACGGTGTTGGTGGCGGGCCGGTCACGACCGCTCTCGGCGGTGCAGACAAACTCTTTCCCGCAGTACTGCCCCGATCTCCGCTTCTACGCCTTCGACATCAAATACAAGCCGAACGTAGACGAGCCGTATGTGACGCTCACGTATGACCAGGCCACCGCCATCTTCGAGAAGATCAGCAACCTGCTGTACGCCCGGGCTATCATTCGCGGCCCGCTCAGCAAGGTCGCCGCCTTCGATGTCGAGAACTTCATCACGACGATCCCGCCGCTGGTCGGGATGGGCGACTTCCCGCTTAAGGGCAACTGGTCCGAGGGCCTCGTGGTGAAGCACAGCCGGCGCGGCGAGCCGGGCTTCGACGCGACGGGGCTGACCATCATGAAGTTCAAGTCAACCGCGTTCCAGGAGATCTCGACCGATCGGCGGCAGGGCCCGCGCGTGGATGAGCTGGAGGAGGTGCGGCGGCAGTGCATCGCACTTTCCGGGGTGCAGCTGCCCGACCTCGCCAGTGTCATTCAGGACCCGACGATGCAGGAGGCCACGATGCACCTGCTGGACCACGTCTGCGAGAACCGCCTGGACAATGTGCTGTCGAAGATCGGCACGGACCCGTTCGACTCGCAGACCATGACCCCCATCGAGCTCGCCACCCTCCTCGCCAAGGACGCCCTCAAGGACTTCCTCAAGGAGGCGGATGCAAAGGTGGTGAACGCGCCTGTGCTGCTGCGGCGCGAGATGGTGCGCTACGTCCTCTTCCAGTCGCGCAAATGCGTTGCCGGTAAGTGGAAGGAGATCGTGACGCGGCAAACAGAGGCCAACGCCGAGTGACGCACACGCCGCACACTCATGCCGACTGGCAGCCAAGGCGTGTTGAAGGCTGGTAGTTGCCTCCTGCAGCCTACGTGGTTGTGCATGTGTGTGTGCATATGTCGGAGCGTGCATGTTCGTCCGCGGTGGTGATGGTAGTGGTGGTGATGGTGGACATCTTTTCACAAGACGCGCAGCTGCCTCGATCCCGTCGAGGAGGTACGCTTTGTTACGCAACTCCCCAAAGCGTTGAGCTTCATGCAAAAAACGTGGATGGCGGTACTTGCATCTTGTCTTGGTCTACCTTGCAGCTGCGAGGGCAACCCTGGACCCCGTCGGTCACGCGCCAGTGCTCCGTCGGCTAGAGGCGTGTACCCCCCGGGGTGAGAGCACACTTTGGTGATGCGAACCTTCCCGGCACTCTCGCACTTCTCTGAACGATGGACCATCCAAGCCTCACCCTCCTCCTCCCCGCCCTCTCTTCCCATTGGCATTTGTTCGCACAACTCGTACCACGTACACACACACACACACACACACACACTCACACTTCTCATCCTTGACCCTCGTGACCTACGTGTGCGTCTTGAAGGGTGTGCATGTCCAGTAGCTGCAGCGTGCACGCGCCTTAACGCCAGCCCACATCAGTCTCCTCGTGGAGCACCGCTACCCTCTCTTCGCCCGCATAGACACACTCCTCCGCACTACACCGCACCTCACCTCACCTCCCCCTCCCCCTCAACAACTCTTCACAACTCCACCCAACCTTACATTGTAGATACAACGGGAGGGGGCACACAACCAGAACAGCAGAGCCCACCGCGAACTTGGAAGCGTGTGGCTGCCCAATGCGACTCGCGCAGCGCAGCAGCGCCGCAGCGGCAGCGGCGGTCTCTACGTGCGTGCGTCGCTGCGCTGCTCATGTGCCGCACACACGCGTGCCGCGCACTGCGGTGCTCGCCCGCTGGACCGGCGCCGATGCAGCAATGAAGCCGACGTCCGCGGCCGCACCGCAGGGTATCGTAGGGAAGGGCATGAGCTTTGCCTCGAGCCTGCTACGCGATGTGGCGCCGTCCACGCGCAGTGCGTCGACGAACACGTCGGCGGACGCCACCGTCGGCGACGTCCCGTGGGACCTCTGCGAGCGCATGGACTACTACGTCCAATACAACATCCCATCGCCGTGGCAGGTGGCGGAGGTGCTGCGCGACAACAGCGTCGCCATCCAATGCAGCCCGCCGCCGCCTGCGGATGCGCAGGACGGCAGCGCGTCTTCTGGCACGGTGCACGGCATCTCACTCAACTGCTTCGCCTACAAGCAGCGCGTGAAGCAGCCCGACAGCTCCCGCCTTCTGCGTGTCTTCCTGAAGCGCTTCAACGCGTCTGTGAACAACTCGCTTGAGGTCCTGGCCGAAGGACAGCCGCCACCACAACCGGCGGAGGCCAAGCTGCCACCGAGCATGTCCGGCAGCGGTGCCAGCGCGCCTGCCGCCGCCGCCGCGCCATCCGCCGCTTCAGCGGACAAGGAGAACGTGGAGGCGCACATGTGCCAGACGCTGGCAAAGCAGTTGAACAGTGCTGTGGCGGAGATCACGTTCACCCCTGCGCCGGGGCAGCCCCTCGCGCACGGGTTGTGCCGCGCCTTCTTCAACTCGAACGGACGCTTCCACTATGTGATGGTGGTGGCGGTGCCGGAGGACGAGTACGCCAACTCGCTGGACCTCGTCATCCACGCCCTCGCCTCCGTTGTCGAGAGCCGAGTGGAGGCGGCAGCAAAGCGGACGTGACCGTAATGTGCAGTTGTGTGTGTGTGTGTGTGCCTTGTCGTCCGCTGCGCTGACGATGTGCACAGGCTGATGTGCGCGGTTTCCTTTTTTTATTATTTCGTCTTGCGGCACAGCGCAGGTCTTGTTGCGTTGACTATGCGGCTCATGGCCGTGTCGGGCTTGGGCGCCAGTGGCGGCTGCATCCAAGCCGTCCCCGGCACCCCGCGCCTCCAGACGCTGCTGCTCGCTTTTTTTCTCTTTCTCCCTCTTCTTCACAGCTGGAGGCGTTGATGCGTACCCCGGCACCTCGCGGACCCCTGCAAGCTCGCAGCTTCAGAAGGGCAGGGCGGCGCTGCAGGGGCAGGTGGTGCGGTGCGAGTTGCGTGTTTGTGAGAGATCGTGTGCGTGTGTGTGTGTGTGTGTTGCACGTGGATGCGTGTTCTTGACGTGGGTATGGACGTTTTGCGCGGCGTTGGTGTTCCTCCTTGTACTTTGCAGGTGTGAGGCAGACCAGAGGGAGCCGAGACTTGGGGTGGATGACGTGGTGCAGGCATCAGCGCTGTCCCCCTTAGCCATCTTCTTTTTAGCGTGTGTGCCGCCCGTCATCTCGTTTCTGGCCTGACTCCAGTGACGGGGGGGGGGGCAGCGGGATGTCTGTGCACTCCCACCCCACCCCCCCCCCCCTCTGTCTCTCTGCCGCTCCACCTTCACATTCGACGACGGTGGTGTTACCCAACCAACGAAGTCTTCACCCCCCCCCCCCGCCTCCCGCACGCACGCCCATCGACATGCCAGAGCGGCGAGCTGACGGGCTGTTCCCAGCTGCAGCGCCCGTAATCTCCGACGTCTTCCTTCCGCCGCTTACTCGGAGTGCGTCACGGAGGGCCCCCAACATCATGCGCGCACGGCGCTGCTTCCGATGAGGGCTCAGCTTAGGCAGAAGGTGATGCTCAATGAGTCCCTCCTCACTGCGCAACGCACTGCCACGCTGTTCCCCTCCCCTGTCTCGCTGTAGGCCTCGAGTCGGCCCTGATGCCGCCTGGTGGCAGCCTTCTACCGGACTCAAAGACATCCTTCAGCTCCCTTTTAAAGAGCTCTGCTGTCTTCCTCTACCCCTTCCCCCTCCCCCCTGCCCCGTCCTCCACCCTCCAAACCTGCATCCCACAGCTCAGGACATGTCGACGCCTTCCCCTAGTGCCGAGGAGCGCGGCGCGGTGCCGCTGCAGGAGCACAGCAACGCGAACCTGCTCAAGATCGACACCCACGACATGTTCTCCACCGCCGGCGCGATCAAGAAGCTCATCGCCAAGGCCCTTCCAGGCGAGCAGCGCGACGTGCCGCCGCAGCCGCTGCTCCATGGGCTCATCCGCCTCAACAAGAATCCCAAGAGCGCGCACGTGTTCATGGCCTTCCACACACCCGAGGACAGGGCGGCGGCTCTGAAGCTGCTGCTGACGATCACGCACCGCGGCCGCCCGTGGGTGGAGGCGCCGGTCTCGGCACGCGACCTCGAGCTGACGCACAAGGGCGGCGTGAAGCGGCCGCGTGAGGGCGGCGATGGTGGGGGCGCGAACCGCAGCAAGCTGGCTCAGTACGAGCACATGAGCATGTCGGAGCAGCTCGATCGCAAGAAGCGGCACTGCCTCGCCGTGATGAAGGTCATCGTGCCGTCGTCGGTCTACGGCTACGCCGCTTCCCAGGACCGCTTTGTCGGCCTTCTCACCGGGCCCGTCACGGAGGGCTACCGCAACCACGTGAACCTCTCCTTCGGCTACTGCGTAGACGGCACGACGCCCGCGCTGGGGTTCCAGGCAGGCGCGCTGGTGGACGGCGTGGCCGCCATCGAGCCGGCGACGTTGCCGGCTTCGAAGGTTGTGACGATGCACGCCGCGGCGAAGGTCGTGGCTGTGGCTCTGATGGACGTCTGCCTCGAGTTCAGCGAGCCGGCCAAGGGGGGCTTGCAGGTGTTCAACAAGGTCAAGGCAAGCGGCTTCTGGCGCAAGCTGCAGGTGCGGCACAACGTGCTCGGCGAGGTGATGCTTGACATTGAGGTGGACGCGGCCAGCACGTCGGCCGAGGTCTGGGCTGCCGTGCGGGCGCGCCTCGTAGAGACGTTCACGGCGGACGCCCTCCGCGCGGAGCTGGTGACGGCCACGGGGCTGCCCACCGCGGCCGTCGTGAGCCTTCAGTGCCACTCGCACACGGGCATCTCCAGCCTCCCCTTCGACGCGCCACGCGAGGTGCTGCACGGCAGCGCCACCCTCACGGAGTACCTGGCTGGGCTGCGCTACGAGCTGAGCCCCACCGCGTTCTTCCAGGTCAACACGCCGGGCATGGAGACGATGCTGGCCAAGGTCACCGAGGTGGCGGAGCTCACGGCCGGCACGACATTGCTGGACCTGTGCAGCGGCACCGGCACCATCGGCCTCACGCTCGCCAAGCACGTCAAGCGCGTCATCGGCATTGAGCTGGTCGAGTCGGCCGTGGCCAACGCGCGGCGCAACGCGACGGCCAACGGCATCGCCAACGCGGAGTTCCACTGCGGGCGGGTTGAGCACCTGCTGCCGAGTGTCATCAATGGGCTGCCGGCCGCAGACCGCGGCGACATTGTCGCCATCCTGGACCCGCCACGCGCGGGTGTGACGAGCACCGTGCTGAAGTGGATTCGCGGGACGGAGACGATCCGGCGTGTGGTGTACATCTCGTGCGAGCAGAAGGCGCTTGAGCGGGACTGCCCCGGGCTGACGAAGCCGACCACGAAGGCCTACCGAGGCACCCCGTTCGAGGTGACGGCCGCCTTCGCCGTCGACCTCTTCCCGCACACGCACCACGTGGAGATGGTGGCCGTCCTCACACGCCGCAGCGGGGCGGCCGACACGGAGGAGACAGCGGAGCTCTCGGCCGACGGCGAAGAGGCTGACGCGGAGGGGGAGGCCAAGGCTGAAGAGGTGGCCGTGGCTGGCACCGAGTGCGACGACGGATGCCCCGAGTAGCTCAGCGCTTCCCTTCACGTGGATTTTATTTTTTGTGTGTCTCCGCGTGCATGTGCACGTGCGTGTATCTGTGTGTGCGAGAATGTGTGTGTGTGTGTGGATCTGTGTTTGTGTCTGCCGCACCATGATGGAGTACCCACGGCACCTCTCTGCGAGTAAGCGTCTCTTAAGCAACGCATCTCCTGCACTCCTCTCGGAGCAGTCTCTCCCTCCCATCCCCCACCCCCGGCCGCCTCTTGTAAGCCCCACACGGCACTCGATGGTCGGCGGGGTGGTAAGGAAGGCAAAGACTGCCGCTCCCAGGAGAACGGTGCGTTAACCGTACAGTGACAGCCAAGCGAGGAGGGAGGAGGGAGGGGCGTCCCCTGCCTCCGCCCGTCTCCTCCCCCCCGTCCCCTGCAGCTCAGTGGCGCACACCTGTTGTCGGGGGCAGATACGATCTGCGGCCCACCGGCATTGTCACTACCCCCCCCTCTCACACCGAACCCCTCCCCTCCCCCCTCCCTTCCCTCCCCACTCCATCTTGCCTCTCTTCCCTTTGGAGCACTCTCAGCTCGCCCCCCTCCCCTCCCCCCCCTCTCCCTCTCTCCCCCTCCCCTTCACGCCTCCACCCCCGTGCTCCGTCCCAGTGCCTAGCTCGATCCGTTGTGCCCCCTCCCCCCTCCCCCCCCTCCCCCCCTCCCCCTGCGTCTCCCCTACCAGCTGGCAGCCGATGTCCGCCTGGTCGAACCGTAACCTCGCCGCGATGCTGAAGGAGCAGCGTACGGCCCCCAAGGTCGTCGCCGTCGCAGGCGAAGACGGCGAGGCCCCGAAGCGGCCGGTGGTGTCCATTGAGCCCAAGAAGCCGCAGTCCCCCGCCCCCGCCGCTCCTGCGACCCCCCCTGCGGCCCCCGAGGCCCCGGTCACCCCCACCCCCGCTGAGACCGTCGCTGCCCCTGCCGCCGCAGAGCCCACCACGACTCCTTCTCCTGCCCCCGCTGCAGTCCCCAAGCCCGCTGTTGTCTACACCGCCTTCGGCAACGTGTCGATGACCGAGGCGCTGGCCAAGCTCGTGCTGCCGGCGGAGTTCCGTTTCATCGGCGCCGTGGAGCCGCCGAAGCCCGTCGCCACGCCACCGGCCCCGCAGCCGGGCGCGGCCGCCCCGTTGAAGGCATCGCCCGCCGCGCCCCCCACGCCGATCGTGGAGACGACTGTGACGTCCTCGTCAGAGCTGCCGCACACAGAGCCCCCGTATGCGCAGCACCAGCAGCAGCACGAGCGCTCACCGTACCAGCACCCGCAGCCGCAGCAGCAGCAGTGGCGCTCCCCGCAGCACACATACAACCCGCATGCAAACTTCTACACGCCCTCGCACGAGGGGGCCCGCCCGTACGGCGGCGAGCTGGGCAGCGTGCCGCGCTACTACAGCACGGAGCGGCAGTACAACGCGCAGCCGTACCACCCGACGTACCAGACGCCGCAGTACCGCGGCGGCTACAGCAGTGGCCCGGCCCAGTACCGCGGCTACGGCGACGCGTACCCGAGCTACTACCCCGGCCAAGGGGCGCCGTACATGGGTGGCCGGCTGCAGGCGCGCCCGCCCTACTACCCGCCGCGTGATGCCCCGTACCAGCAGCAGTACCAGCAGCAGTACCAGCAGCAGCAGCAGATGTGAAGACACCCATGCCTGCAGAGGTGGTAGTGGTGCTGCCAATGCCCTCGCTGCCCTTCTTTCCCCTCCCCTCCCCTTCCGAACAAAGAAACGCGCTCTTGAGGACAGCGCGGCGCTGGCGGTGGGGGGGAGGGGGGACCGTGATGGGGACGAGGACGGGAAGGGCAGGGGGTGCACCTGGCAAGGACGCTTGACCGACCTTGTTTTCTTCTACTGTGTCCGTGTGTGTGTGTGTGTGTGTGTGTGTGGCGCTGCGTCGCTGCGTATGATTGTAGGTGTGTCTGTGGGTATTGTGTGTTGTGTGTGTGTGCGTGTGTCGAGGCGGCCACCGGCGGTGCACGAGAGGTCCGCGCCGCTCGCAAACACGTTCGCCTTTCACATGCACTCGGCTCTGGGGCCGCCGCTGCGGTTCTCCTGACACACGCGCACGCACAGCCCCGCAAGGGGACGCCCCGCGACGTCCGCTGCGCCGGCACAAGTGTAATTCCTCCCTTAACCTAATGGATGCTCGCTTGGGGCAGATTTCGTATCTTTCTATCCGCACACGTGCAGGCAGCATCCAAGGCGAGACAAGAGCTGTCCGACTTTCTCTCTCGTGTTCTCGGGCGGAGGGGGAGAGATGAAAGCCGAGAGGCACACCTCGACCACGAAGCGGCTGTTGTGAAGGGGGGGGGGGGAAACGTCCCCTGACCAATGTCCCCCTCCTCCTCACCTCCCCCCCCTCTCCCCCCGGGCTATGATCGTCTCCTACGAGGAATGTATGTGGGGCGTGTCACGCTCATCCCCGCCCCCCCTCCCCCCCTTCCATCCCCGCCACCAATGGCGGCTCATCAAGGCCTCCCGTACTGAACGGGCTGGAGCGCGCACCCCTCTCTCGTGGACGTGCATTGCCCGCCTCCCCGTCTCCGTGGCACGGACGGACTCCCACAGCGTGTCGATGTGCTCCACTATCTGTTCGCTTTCCTCGACCCCCCCCCCTTCCTCCCTCCATCCTGCCCACCGACGACGCACTCGGACAGGGAACTACAACGCACCTTCTCACCCCACCTCAACACACACACACACACACACACCCGTGCGCAGGCGTTGACCGCGCGCTCTCAACGCTCTTATCCTTACCACCTTGCACTTCGTTGTGCTCTGCTCGTTGCCACCTCGTACCCCCCACCCCCCCCTCACCCCTCACTCCCTACAGCTGCAATGGCGTCCGCTGACTCAATGTTCGCGGATGCGGACAAGAAGACGAAGAAGACCTTCTTCAAAGACTTCGAGGGCGCCTTCGAGCTCTTCAACAAGGCTGGTGCACGCTACAAGCTTGACAAGGACTACATGCGGGCCGGTGACGCCTACTCGCGCGCCGGCGACTGCGCGGTGCGGCTGGGCGACAACCCGGGTGCCGGTCTCGCCTTCGCCGACGCCGCGAACGCTTACAAGAAGATCGACGCGGCAAAGGCCAAGACGATGCTGGACATGGCGGTGCGCATGCAGATCGAGAACAACAGGCTGGGCGGTGCGGCGCGGCTGCTGCAGGAGTTCGCGGGGACGCTGGAGGAGCAGGGCGGCGGCATGGACGCCATCCCGTACTATGAGGAGGCGATGCGCTACTTCAGCGCGGAGGACCAGAAGGCACAGGCCCAGAAGTGCATGATAGCGATGGGCAAAATCTACGGCGAGAACGACAACTTCTCGAAGGCGCTCATGTACTACGAGCGCATCGCAAACGAGATGCTGAACGGCCCTCTGAAGTTTCAGGCACAGGACTACTTCCTGCGTGCGATGCTGTGCCGGTACGCGATGGTGACCAACGACAACCGCTTCGAGGGCAGCGAGGAGTGCCGTGACGCGCTGCAGCAATACCTGTCGGCCGACATCTATCTCAAGAACACCCGCGAGGCGGAGTTCCTGCAGCTGATCCTCGACGCCGTCACGGACAACGACGTCGACAAGTTCGAGCTCGGCGTCTCACTGTTGCAGGACATCCGCAAGCTGGACGACTGGAAGACCCACGTGCTGCTCGTCGTGAAGCGCAACATGGAGAGCCTCACGTAAGGAGAGCGGGGCACACGAGAGAAGCGCGGGCGAGCGGGCGAGCGGGCGAGCGGGGGACGGGGGGCCGCGAAGGCTGGAGTGGATGCGTGTGATGGTCTCTGTTGGGAGTGTTGCGTCATCGCCTTGTGGCGTCGTGAAGAGAGGCGTGTCGTTGGCTTATTATGTTTACGGCAATTACGTCTCTTCCTCTCTCTTTATGCCTCTCTCTGTATGTGTGCGTGCTCACCTGCAGTGCATCCAGCGTTGGCGGTGCCCCCATTTTTGCCCTGATGGACTGTCAGCCGTCGCTGACGCTCTCCTCTTTGTCTGCGCCGTCCCTACGGCTTGCTCGTCGGCTTGCTATACCCTTTACGACGACCTCGCGACGCCGCCGGTGCCTTCTTTTTTTTTCTTCTTTTCTTTCTTCTGTTGTTTGTTTGCGTTGCTGCAATGTTCTTGGGCACCGTCGGTGCTGTATGTTTTGCCGCGGCTGCACCGCCACCCGCAGGAGTCAAAGAAAGACAGGAAGACAACTCGAGTTTGGCATGCACACCTATGTGTGCGTGTGTGTACGTGGGAGGCGGATGGGGAAAGAAAAGAAGACGCAGCAGGGAAGAGACGTGAAGGAAACCGCGCCTTGTGTGACCCTGCAGGCGCCATCTCCCCCCCCCCCCCCCACTACCACCACCACCACCCCTTGCAAGAGACCGTGTAGAAGACACACACGGCTTCGGCTACTCGGCAGCATCACGGCGGCCCACCGGTGTCTTACACATGAGGGCTCACCCACCCACCCCACCCCCCTCACTGTCTCAGAGACAACCACGGAGTGCACCGTGGCATTGACCTGCTTCTACTTGAATCCCGTCACTCCCCCCCCCTCCAGCTCAGCCTCCCCCCCTCCCCCCACCCCTCATCCCTCCAACCTTCTCCTTACGGTGACACACGCACCGACAGCTGCGTGTGTCACCGCCTCGGCTCAGCCACGTGCGCAGGCATGTTCATGCAGGAGACGCTCAGCGTCGCCGACAGTCTCTAGCGTGCCGACGCACACGCCTCCGCCGCACCGCCAGAGTCCCACCAGAACCAACAAAGAGAACAACCGTCAACTTTTTCCAGAGGCGCATGGCCTCTGACTACAGCGCCCTGCTGCGCGCCGTGCACGTCGGCACCACGCGTGCTCTCGAGACGTCCGAGCAAGTCGCTGCTGTCGTCGATGCCGCGCGGCAACTCGCCTCGGTGCATCACCGCCGGCTGCCAACACCGTGGGAGCTGCCCAAGCTCCTCTCCGCTACCCTGCGCGTCCAGCTCAACGCGCGTGTCACTGCCCCGGCGTCCGTCGCCGGCGTCGGCACCCATGCACTGTGCGACATGCTCGCAACGGCGTGGCAGCTGTGCCCCATTCCATCTCTGCCATCGCCCTTGGTGCCGTGCATCGCGGAGTCGGGGCGTGGCTCAGCTGCGTCCGCTGTGTCTCTGCTGCCGCTGAGCGAGTCGAGAGCCGCGCGGGTGGCGCAGGAGTTGGCCGCGCTGGAGGACACGCCGCGTGCCTCCGCTTCGACTTCTGAACTGCGACAGCCGACAGTCGTGCCCAGCGTCCGCGACACGGCGGTGACTGTTGTGACGTCGCTGCTACTCTACTGGCAGGCCCTTGCCGACAGAGACGGCAGCGACTTCGTCGACGTCTCGTTGACGGTGTGGCGGTGCGTGCACAGCTGGACGGACTTCGATGGCGTGGCTGGCGCAACGCTGCGCAGCACCCTGCATGTCGCGTGGCTCGCGACGGTGCTGCGCTATGCGCTGCGGGAGAGTGGTGGCGGCGGCAGTGGTGGCGCCTCCTGCATGCACGACGCTGTGGATCTCCTCGAAGCCGTGGCGCGGCGGGACTGTGGTGAGTCCGCCGCGCCCACTCCATTGACCGTGCCCAATGCTGCCGTGCAGGCGATGTGGGCGGAGCTCCACCTGCGCGCTTGCCGCCACGCCGTCGCGGACCTGAAGACGCGTCAGGCGGCCCTCCACGCAGCGTGGCGCCGCACCGTCGCTCCGGCCCTGAAGCGCGCTTTCGCCACCGAGCCCGCGCGGCTTTCACCGTCCTTCGCAGCTCCCATCGCATTTCAGGAGCCCCTAGAGGACGAGCTGCGCGAACTCTGTCGTGTTGCTGACAGCGGAGGTGCGAGCAGCGACGAGGCAGCGCATGGTGACGGGCTTGCACTGCTGCTCCGTCTTGCGCCGCTGTCGGCGTGGCTCGGCGACGCCGTGGGGCTGCGCGTGGTGCCGTTCCTCACAGCCACAACCTACAGCACGCACCTCGCACCCATCGTGGCGACTATACTGCGCTGGGGCCGCACCGCCGACGCGCGAACGCTGCTGGATGGCGCTGCGGCGGCGCTTGACACGCACGGCGCACAGTGGAGGAAGCGACTGCACAGCGCGTTGGCCCCACACGATGGAGTGAAGGGGGCAGCACTGACCTCGTCATGCACCGTGGGCGACGGTGGGCTGCCTTACCGGGAGTGGCTGTCAGGGCTTCAGTGCACCGCTGCGGCAGCGTTGGACGTCTTGGCGGGCAGTGACAGCGTGCATCAGCTCCGTCCTGTGTGCGATGCGCTGCTGCTGGCGCGGCCGCAGGGGCAAGCTGCCCCGTGGGTGGGAGAGGTGCTGCGAGACCCTTGCACACCACCCATTCTCCTGGTCGGGTTGGGACGGCTCATCGAACGTCTTCTGCATCACCGCGATGCCCCCCAGGCACGCTTCTACGTGACGCTGATGGGCCAGCTGCTGCCGCGCTGCCCGTGTCCTGCACAGCTGCGGGTGCTGCTGGGCCTCGTGCACCGCCTCGCCACCGCCCTCACCACAACGCACCTCGCCCCGGCGGACTTCGCATCCCCGAGCAGTCGCCACCCCACGGCGCTGGCGGGGTGGCGACGGCTGAAGGCGGCGCTGGAGGCAGCCGGCGGTGCAGACGGTGCGTGCGAGGCGTCCCCGCTGCAGTGTTTAGCGTCGTCTGGTCTCGCCTGGGTGGAGCGGCACCGCCTCCACGAGCGCTTTGCAGGGCACGGCGACACGAAAGACTCGACGAACGCCGCGTCCGCTCGGGCGTCGGGTCTGAGCTCCGTGGTAGAGCTCGCCTATGCTCCCACCAGCGCAGCAACAGCAGCAGCAACAGCGAGTGAAGAGGCGGCTGCGGCAGGCGGGTTGCTGTGGGTGCGGCGCTCTGTTGGCGGTGAGCGCGGGGCCTCGTCCATCACGGTGTGCTGCGAGGTGGGCGATGCGCTGTGCAGCTGTGCAGCAGCCATGGCGGACGTGATGGCCCGCAACCGCGCTCAGCTGCTGCGCGGCAGCACCGTCGCCGTGCCGGTCGATGCAGGTCGCGGCGTGGACGTAGACGGACTGGCTGCACGAACGGAGCGTGAGGTCTGGGCGGTGGGGGCACTGTGCGACCGCCCCACCTCTGCGCCGAGCGGCGTTGATGCACCAGCAGCCACACAGCAGCAGCATCAGCAGCAGCGAGAGCAGGAGCAGCGGCGGTGCAAGGAGTCGTGGTGGCGCGAGCGGTTTGCCCTTGACGACGCGGTGCGCGACGTGACACTGTGCATGGAGTCCAGCATGGAGGCGGCGCGGCTGCTTCTGCTCGGCCGCCCCAGTGCGCCGCTGTGTCGGTGCCTGCAGACACTCGCCACGGACCTCGCCGCGACGTGCGTGCGACTTCGCGGCTCCTCGCAGTGTCCGCCTCTCGCTCCCCTCGAAGCAGCCACGCTGCACGTCTTCGCTGGTGCCCCGCACCTGGCCGTCGCAGATGATGGAGCATCAGCTTTGTCTTGTGCACCCTCCGTGACGTGTCTTTACGGCTCATGTGGACTGACCGAGGCGTGCGCCACGTGCACACGCACCGTGAAGAGGGTGCAGTGGAGGCTGCTGGAGTCGATCGTGTCGCTTGGCCAGCAGATTTCTGCAGCTGCCTCCACTGCAGCTCGCTCGTTGGAAGCAACACCAACACCACCAGCAGCAGCAGCAGCAACGACGTCAGCCTTGGAGGAGGAGTTGTGGTTGGGGCTGTTGCTGGACACCGACGTGCAGGCCGCAGTCGAGGCCGCGGTGCCCGCTGTGCTGGAGGCCTTCTTCCGCGAAGCCGCACCTGATGCGCGCAGTACTCACCTCGGCACCCCCTCAACGGACAGCGCCGCTGCCACACGGCACCCCCACGTGGATCTCCTGCTTCTGCCACGTGAGCACGTGTGCTTGGTTCTAGACAGCGAGCTGCACGCGCTGCCGTGGGAGGGCATGGCGGTTTGCCAGGAGCGCAGCATCTCACGCCTGCCGTACCGCTCATACACCCCTCCGCCGCCGCCGCCACGCACCGCCGCGTCAGCAGCGTCGTGCTCCCCGGCCGTCTCAGTGCGTCGTGTCGTAGTGCATCGGGACCTCGAGGCCCGGCAGACCGCATCGGCGCTCGATGCAGTCCTCGCCAGACACTCAGAGTGGGAGGTCACGTACGGGGAGACGATGCATGCAGCGGCAGCGGCCGCCACTGCACTCACCACAGACGGCAGCGGAGACTTCGCCGAGCCCACCCCGCTGATGCGGCGCCTCCTGACAGGCGACACCGCCACAGACGCGCACATCGATACGTACGTGTATGCCGGCCACAAGGGTGGCGAGCACCTCGTCCCACGCGGCGCGCTGTGCGACTGGCTGCCCGCACACGGCGGTGCCTCTGCTGCGCTTGTGCTGCTGATGGGCTGCAGCTCCGCTCGGATGTTGGGCGGCGCACTGTACGACAGCTTTGGCCTGCCGTACGCCTACCTGAGCGCCGGAGCACTGTGCGTGCTGGGGTGCCTGTGGGACGTCACCGACGCTGAGATTGACCGCCTCACCGGACGCTTCCTTGAGTTGGTGGAGAGGGCGGCCTCCACCACCGTCGGCACACCAGCGACGACCGGCGAGTGCCTCGCCGTGGCGCGGCGCACGTGCAAGCTGCGCTACCTCACCGCCGCGGCGACTGTCTGCTACGGCGTCAACTGCCGTGTGGGCCAGCACCCGTGCTGACACCGACGTCCCTGATGTGCGTGCCTCGGTGTGATGATGTCCCATTTTCTATTTTTTTTTCCTTCTTTGGTTGCGTCTCTGCCCTTCTCCTTCGCAGCGGCCCTTCCTTTACCTTCATGTTAGATGCATCACGCCTCGCTAGATGGCACACACCCAACAGGCGCACACTCAACACATACAGACACACACATCAACACACACACACACACACACACACAGCCAGCGTACTTGACTGCTATCCGAGGCATCGTCTGTTTGTGTGTGTGTGTGTGTCTGTGTGAGGAGGGACCTTACAAGTGGTCTACGCTTGGTGCACGTCGCGCGATGCTCTCACTCTTTTAGCACCCTTCCACCTTCCCCTCTGCTCTTGCCTCGCCTGCCGTGCGCACTCTCATCGCGTTGTCAGCTCCTCCCCCACACGTTTCGCGTACCGCAGCACCATCGCCATCACCACAATCACCACCACCACCTCTATTCCCACCACTACACGCATCACCCACCATGGCACGCGCAGGCAAGAAGCGGTCGCGCTCGGCACCGGCCAAGGCCCCCGAGGCGGAGGCGGCGCCGGCGGAGGTTGAGGCGCCGGTGGACGTCAGCGAGGCGGCCGCTGTGCTCGAGCACCGCGAGGCGGAGATGGTGGGTGAGTTCCACGCACAGCGGGCGCAGGCCACGAAGAAGATGACGAACCGGCAGAAGATGCTCGTGCTGGGTGCGCGCAGCATGACTAGCAAGGACCGCCACCTCCTGCTCGACCTGCGCGGTCTCATGCCGCACTCCCGCGAGCACCCCAAGGTTGGCCGCACCAACACGCTCGGCGACGACCTTGTGGAGCTCTGCAGCCTGCACCAGTGTAACAGTGTCATGTTCGTGGAGCCGCACCGCAACGATGTCAGCTACCTGTGGATCGGCCAGGCCCCGAGCGGGCCGAGCATCAAGATGCAGGTCAACAACATCCACACGGCGGACGAGATCCGCATGGCGGGCAACTGCCTCAAGTACAGCCGCCCGCTGCTCCACTTCGACCGCGACTTCGAGCTCCACCCGCACCTGCGCGTGGCCAAGTCGCTGCTGCACATGGCCTTCAACACACCGCGCTACCACCCCAAGTCGAAGCCGTTCGTGGACCGCATCATGTCGTTCCTGTGGCTTGACAATCACATCTGGGTGCGCAACTACCAGATTGTGCCGAGCACCAACCCACCGTCGCTGATGGAGATCGGCCCGCGCTTCACGCTGGAGCCGGTAGCCATCTTCAATGGGTGCTGCAAGGGCAGCGTGCTGTGGAAGAGTGCCATCGCGCGTCCGCCGACGGAGCAGCGCCGCGACCGCAAGCTGCGCCGTCTTGAGAAGCAGCAGGCGAACGAAGTGATCAAGGAAAAGTCGGACCGTCACAAGGCACTGCACCCCGCCCCCAGCGCCGACCCACTCGACCTCGTCTTCCGCGACTAGACACCAAGCCCGTGAGCAAGCGAGTCACAGTGTCTTTCTCTCTGTGTGCACATGTCTGTGTCGAGGGGAGGGGGGGAGGAGGGTTGATGAGGCAGGGGGGTGCGTGCTCTCTGTGTCTGTATGCCTCGCTCCCCTCCACCGTGTTCGTCGAGTAACCATTAAGTATCTTCTTTGTGCCAGCCGAGTGGGAGGCGCACGGGGGCGGTCTGCGTCTTCGCCTCGTTGTCTCGGTGCACGCGCAGGCGCATGTCTGTGTCTGTGTGTGTGTGTGTGTGTGTCGGTATCGGTGTCCGTGTCGGTGTGTGTGTGTCTGTGTGCGTCTGAGCGTGCCGCCGCTGGTCTGTCTTCTGTAAGATTAACTCACTCCCACCCACTCACCCACACACACACACGCCAAGTGGACAAGGAAGACAAACATCTCACACGTGTAAGAGGCCGACGCCTGTCGCCCGTGGACGTGCACGTCAAGCTTGCGTGACTCGCCAGCCCTTTCATGGTGTGTGTGCGTGTATGTCTGTATGCCCCCCAAGTGCCACCTCTGCTGTCCTCCTCCATGTGCGTACGCTCAGCGTGTGCACAGCGCGCTGTGGCTGATGGAGCTTCTGAAGGACGAGCGGTGGTGTGCGTCTGTCAACGCCACACGGACTTAGCCTCCATCGCCTCTAGTGTGTTGGCTGCCTCGCCACGCAATGCATTGGTCTGTACCTCGCACTCCATCAACCCACATCCTTCCCCCCCCCCTCCTCCTCCTCTTCTGTGCTTCTCTCTCCCTCACTCCGCACACCTCTGAGGTGGCACTACAACAGAGTGCGAACAGCGGCAGACCCCCCCCCCCACCCCCCGCATGCAGCTCGTCAGCGACCTCCAGCAGCGGCCCAAGAAGGGCCGCCTGAAGATTGAGAAGAAGATCGTGTCCTTCTACGACCTCTGCTCCGTCACGCAGCTCGTCACCTTCCTTATCCACACCGTCACCACGATGATTGGGGCAAGCCGCACCTTCGTCAAGTACATCATCGTTCAGAACAACTTTGAGCTCAACCCCACGCTCGTGTATAAGACGCAAAACTGCAGCTTCACAACCGTGCGCAACATGTACGCCTTCGACCTCGTCAACATGACCTTCACGGCCGACTCGGTCAATGACGTGTTCGTCGATCAGGCAATTCAGATGCGGCTTGCCATCTTTATTTGCGCTACAGCGTTTCTCGTTGGCGGTGTCAACCGCACGCTCGTCGAGTCCAACGTGTTCGTGGTCAAGTACCGTAACTTCTACTTCTGGAAGGACATCATCTCCGCCACGGAGCTGCTCCTGCTCGCCTACATCACACAAATCGCCGCTGCAGTGGGGCAGCCGAGGAAGCTCCTGCAGGATTATCTACGCGCCTGTGGCGTGGAGGGTAACTCGTACCTGCCCTTCATCAGCATCATCAACCTCTGGGTGTTTGTCGGTGTTGGTTACTTCACCTACGCCGTTGGGCTCTTCTTCTACTTGAACAACGCGCTGCCCAAGTACGGTGTCATGACCCCAGCGGAGATTGAGGAGTACAAGGCCTGGCTCCGCAGCCGCCGTGCGGAGCAGGAGCAGTCGCGTCAGCTCATCGAGGAGGCGAAGAAGGCACACGCGCGGCTGCACATGATGAACGCCATGAACTTTGCACAGAACGGCAACAACACGCTGGCCGTGCCGCCCAACATGATGGGGCCGACCCCGATGGTGGGGCCCGACGGGGTGGCGTACCCCTACCCCTACCCCTACCCCTACCCCTACGCGGCTGGCATGGGTGGCTTTTCCGGCTACCCGGCCGCGATGCCCGGCGGCGCCGCGGTAATGGCGGACCCGCGCCTCCCGCCGCCGCAGCTCTTCGGAGCTGGGATGATGGGGATGCCCGGGCAGCAGCCGCCGATGCCGCCGGGTATGATGGGGCCACCGATGGCGCACGTGATGTACGGCGGCGACCTCGCCGCGGCCGGCCCAAGCCCCGCGTCGTTCGCGATGCTCTCGCCTGGTGCCGCTGCCGCTGCAACGGTGCATGACAACCTTGGGGCAGTGCCCGTGAATGGGAGTGGAGGGGGCCGTGTGCCGCCCGTGAACATGCCGCGCCGACGCCTTGCTCCGAGTCCGCCGCAAGGGAGTCCGCCGCGGCTCTCGTAGAGGGGGGGGCCGCGCCATGGAAGCGCCACTCTCTCTTTCTCTGGCGCTTGCGTGCAGTGCTGGCCCACCCGCTTCCCTCTTCTCTTCGCTCCTTCTCCACCCACCCCCACCCCCACCCCTGCTGTAGAATCTTTTTTTTTGTTTGTTTGGCTTAGATGACAACATGTCCACGACGCCGAGGGACGCGCTGCCCCTCTGTGTGTTGTGTGCACGGCCCAGTGTGTGTGGTGGGCTTGTACACACGCGTTGACGGGAGGGAGAAAGGAGGGAGGAGGGAGGGGGGCACATTGACGTCATCACTGTACGCTGAAGGTCCCCTTCCACTCACGTCCCCCTCCCCTATCGCTGTTCTTTCTTTTCCTCGTGCTTCTTCTCTCTTGGACGCTGATGCACCATACGCGTTGGTGTTGATGTTGGTGTGTGTGTGTGTGTGTATGTGTGTGTGTGTGTTTGGTCCCGTGACTTCCTAGACTGCACAGTACGTGCTACGATCGCTTCATGAAGTACACCATCTCTCCGCCCCCCCCCCTTGATGCTGAACAAGCCCCCTCCTCTCGCCCCCCCCCCCCCACACACACCTCTTCCTCCGGTGCAGTGCGAACGGCTTCAAGGCTCCGTTGCGCGGCTGCAGTCGCTCTCCACACAGCGGCGATAGGACAAAGGAAGCTTGGCGTTGGAGTCCCCCACCTAGCACCTGCAGGCTCCACTGCGTGCGGTGCGGTGCGTGGCGGGGGGGGAGAAGAGAGAGAGGAGGAGGAAAGGATGCTTGTCGCCTTCCCCTCCACTCCCTGTCGACCCTCCATTGGGAAGACATCCGTCCATTCGACTTTTTGTGCCGTCAGGTGTGCACTGACTCCCCTTCCACTGCCCTCCTCCCTGCTCTCCTCGTCCGTGTCTTTGATTGCCGATGCCTGCACCCCCACCCACCCACCCACACACACCCCTCTACACACATACACACATGCATACACACCTACACAGAGAGAAGGTTCACTCACCACCCGTCTGCCACTCCCGTGTCAAGGACCATGTCCGCCGCTCCGCAGTACTACCGCGCGCATCAGGTGGATGCTACCATTCAGCACGAGAAGGCGTACCAGCGCCAGACCGCGGTGAATGAGAACATGCAACGCCCGAGCCGCAAGCACGTCAACAAGTCCGGCCACATCCGCTACTCCAAGAAGATCGGTCTGGGCTTCAAGACCCCCGCGAAGGCGCTCAACGGCAAGTACATTGACCGCAAGTGCCCCTTCACGAGCGACGTCGTCATCCGCGGCCGCATCCTCCGCGGCATCGTGCACTCGACCAAGATGCACCGCACCATCGTCATCCGCCGTAACTACCTGCACTTCATCAAGAAGTACCAGCGTTACCAGAAGCGCCACAAGTCGCTCGCCGTGCACTGCAGCCCGGCCTTCGACCCCAAGCACGGTGACGAGGTCGTCATTGGCCAGTGCCGCCCGCTGAGCAAGACGATCCGCTACAACGTGCTCGAGGTGGTGTCGAAGAGCTCGGCCGACAAGATGGGCAAGAAGTTCGCCAAGAACTAAGCCGCAGGCGCAGACCCCTTCCTCCGCTCCCTGGTCACCTCGCACCTCGCACCTCCTGCCTCACTTTGGCTGTGCTGAACGCGCTCTTCTCTCCTGTCTTTCCTTTTGTGGTTTTTTTTTCTCCTTTCGTCACTCGGTCCAACCAGCCCGAGTGACCTTCAGCCTCCCAACATCAGCACGGACACAACAGCCGTCTCGCGAAAGGGGGAGGGAACGACACGAGAGTCCTCGGCGGTAGCAGCTCGCTGCCCCCGCCTCCCACCTCCTCCCCCCAAACCTCAGTGCTCCCGCTGACAATCCGATGCACTTTGCTCGTGTCGGTGGGACCTGCTTGACGTGCGTGAGAGCTGCAGGGTGATGTGGCAGTGCCCGCGTCGTCGAGGCTTGCACACCCTTCCTCCGCCCTCCCCCCTCCCCTCACACACACGACCATCAGCCGCTGCCCACACACACACACACACACACACACTCCTCCCTCCTCCCTCCTCCCCCTGCCCCTGTCTCCCTCTACCTCACCGCCCACTACACATTCTGCCACACGAAAGAAGCGGCGGCGACGCCACAAGAGTTTCTTTCCTTATCAACATCAAGCCCCAGCACCTCCCTCCCTCACCCCCCCCTTCGTCCACATCTCCCTCCCTTTTTCTTTTTCTTTTTGGCTTTTGACTCCAGTCTCCGCACGTCTCCTTCATCCGAGCTCTGGTCAGCCACCCCCTCCCCCCCCTCTGTCTCTGCCCCCCCACCCCCCACACACACAGGTACGAGTGCCGCCATGCCGACCGTCCCCTTCACGGGTCAGGTACGGATGGAGTGGTACCAGTCCGCCGAGCAGCTCCACTTCACCTTCTACGTCAAGGACCGCAGCGCAGAGGATGTCGTGGTCAACAAGACGCAGACCTCCTTGGAGGTCACGATGCGGCTGGACGACAACGGGCGCGAGTACAGCTGCTCCTACGACGCCCTCTACGCCGAGCTGACCGACGCGGCGCCGGCCGTCTCGGTGCGGCCGATGAAGGTCGAGGTGTCGGTGGTCAAGGCGCAGGCGTACCAGTGGCCCACGCTGGAGCGCAAGGCGGATGCGGCCCCGGCGGTGGTGCCGGCCAGCGTCGTGAGTGGGGCCCCGGCGAGCGCCGTGCCCGCGACCACCAAGGACCTCAAGTACCCGAACAGCAAGGGCAAGGACTGGAGCGCCGTGAAGTTGGATGAGGACGAGGACGCCAAGCCCGAAGGCGAGGCGGCGCTCAACAAACTCTTCCAGCAGATCTACGGCGACGGCTCCGACGAGCAGCGCCAGGCCATGATCAAGTCCTTCACGGAGAGCGGCGGCACGGTGCTGTCGACCAACTGGGACGACGTGAAGCGCAAGAAGGTGGAGGCGCAGCCACCCAAGGGCATGGAGGCCAAGACGGCGACAGAGTAAAGTGAAACAGAGAGGGGCGGTGAAGTGACCGAGGCCGTGCCTCCCCCTCCCTCCCCCCCCCGCTCTCGCCTGCATCCCCCGGCTCCTCATCTTCTTCTCGCCGCCCCCCGCCCCCAGAGTGTCTGTAGTGCACGGGGTACATCGACGCGCAGCGCGGCCCTTGCGTCGTGTATGCCTCGCTGTGTGTGCCTCTGTTTGCGTGTGTATGTGTGTGTATGTGTGCCTGTGAAACTGACTGTGCTTTGTCTGTGTCTTGGTGCCTCGACAAGTGAGGCTGATGTCGTCAGCTGCGCGCGAGTGTGTGTGAGAGTGCGAGTGTGCGAACATATCTGTGGGGTGTCGGCCCTCTCCCATGCATGAGCAGGGCCGCCCCCTGCAACAACAACAAAAAGGGGGAATCACCCCCCCCCACACACACACACACACACCCTCGTCTGCCTCGGCCCCTCCACCCTCGTCGTCTCGACTTTTTTGCCTTCGATTTTTTGCTTTTGTGTGCTCCTTCTCTTCTCCGGGCACCAACGGAGCGTCTCTGCCACCGCCGCCATCACCCCCGCCTCTCCCCTCCTCGGCACCAACGCAAGGGGATCTGCATCTCTGACTGACGGACGGGCTCTGTGTGTGTGTGTGTGTGCGTGTGTGTGTGTGTGTGTAAGAGAAGAAGGTCATATCTACCGCATGTAAGTCTTGATGACAGGGTGCCGCGTCTATCCGCCGTGCTGCGAGGATGGCAACGGGCGCCAAAGACGCACAAGAATCGCTCGCGTAGGCTGCAACAGCGACGTACAAGCACGCAGATATAGGTGTGTGAGTGTGTGTGTATGTATATGTGTGTGTTCGTCTTGTCTCGGGCGAGGCCTACTGCTTCAGACACGAATGCCACCTCCCCCCCTCCTCCCCCAATGGACAATACCCTACAGCCTTCTCCTTCCCTTCATCCCTTCTTTGCCGCGCACCGCTGACACCTGCGCCACCTTCACAGAGCGCTGCATGCGCACCCTCCAGGTAACACCTGGGCCCACGTACACGTACACACACACACATCGTACTCGGTGCCTCCCCCCCCCCCGCAACACTCCTCGCCTGTGTGTCTGCTTCACGTATGGATGTGCACGCACTCCTGCTCTCCCTGACAACACCGCCACCCCCCCCCTCCGTCCCCTCTCCACCCACCCCGAGACACGTGCTCGTTGTCCAGACTCTCCTTGCGGTGGTGCGTTGCTACTTGACGCCCTCGTGTCCCGTGAGAGCCGCGGCTTGACCGACTCATTGCCGACACAGGCCCTGTGTGTCATCACCACGGCGCACACGTAGAGACACAAACACACACACATACACACAACGACACCGGCTTGTAGCGTGCTTGCGCATCCAATCTCCTTTTGCCATCAGCTTCGGCACTCCTTCCATCAAGTTCTTCGCTGTCTTGTAGGCTTTGCGCTCCTCGGCCAGCACTGCGCCGGCCCACGCGACCTCACATATCGCCGACGCCCCACCTGCTACACCCCTTCCCTAACCCCCTCCCCCGTCCCCCTTCTTCTTTTCCTTCGTTGCCACCTTCACTCCTCTGCTCTTTCCCACTCGCGCTCTCTCCCTGTGTGCGCACTGCCGCCATGCGTCACTCCACGACGCTCTCCATGTCGAGCAACGGCTCCTCGGTGGCGACCTCATGCTCGTTATCGCTGCTGCTGAGCGAGGAGGAGGAGTTGCGCATCGACCGACTGGAGCGGAGGCGGCTGAAGGAGACGGAGGCGGCATACATCGGCTACTGCGCCGCCGTCTGCCGCGACGGCCGCCTGCAGCGCTACGGCCGGCTGAGGGCCCTCGTGTGGCGCGACGTCGTGTTTGGCCGCCGCCACACCCCGGCCGTGCCGCAGCTGAGCGACGGTATCATTCGCCAGCTGCAGGAGGAGACACGAGCACAGGCCGGCCAGCACGGCCGCGAGAACACGCAGCTGAGTACCTCCTTCGACTCCTTCACGAGTCCGACCGCAAAGCGCGACGACTCCGCCGACGACCGCGCGGCGGCCGGGGCCAAGAAGGTGGCTCAGGGCACCTCCCCAACGACGACCCCGACGGCCACCGAGGCAGCAGCAGCATCACCACCAAAAGCCCCGGAGCCCGCACCGGCGGTGTTGAGTGCCGCTGCCATCGCCGCCCGCAGGCATCGCCCCCGCTCCACGGAGCCCGCAGGGCGGGTGCCGTCTGTCGTGTCGCCGCCGCCCTCCGTGGAGGGCGGTGGTGAGGACGGGACACTGGAAGGGCGACCGCTCGTGCTGGCCCCGATGCGGCGCCGCGCCGTGTCGCAGCTCTCGCGGCGCGTGAAGAGCGATGCGACGCGCATACTCGAACTCGCCAAGGACGTGGCGGACCGCGGCGCGGCCCCGACGCCGGACCTATCCGGCAGCGTGCTGCGGCCCATGTTGTGGTACCACCTGCCCGACAACTGCCAGCCTCGCGTCGTCGAGGCGGACATCGAGCGCTCCCTGTGGAGTCTCTACCCGGAGCCGGGGGAGCGGGGGGAGCGGCGGCTGCACCTCAAGAACATGATCCTCCGCATCCTCCTGCACAAACCAGATCGCTTCTACTACCAGGGCCTGCACGAGCTGATGGGCTTCGTGATGTACATGCTGAGCCGGTACATGGACGGCGAAGAAGTTGTCTCGGTGTGCGAGGGGCTGCTGACCACGCGGTGGAAACGCTTCAGCGCGCAGCACCTCAAGAACACCGAGGCGACGCTGTATGCGATGCACGCCGTCATCGCGCAGGAGGACCCACCCCTGGCCGCGGCGCTGGAGTGGTGTGGTGTTGGCCCCGAGTCGCACTACGCCGTCTCGTGGATGATTACGTGGTATGTGCACAACATAACGAGCAATGACGTGCTCATGCGTCTCTTTGACTTCTTCGTTGCCGACGAGGACGGCTCGGCGGTCACCTTCTTCACCGCGGCGTTCGTGATGAGTCAGCGCGAGACCATCTTTGATTGGATCAGCGTGGCGAAGGAGGAGTGCGGCGTCGGCGCCGACATCGCCGAGGGCAGCGAGGACGGCATCATGCTCATGGCCCGCATATACGCCCAGCTCTCGCGTCTGCCCGGTAACGTGCTGAACCGCATCGAGGGGGATGCCCTCGGCACTCTCCTTGCGCAGGCGACACAGCTCCGGACGGTGCATCATCAGATAGTGGAGCAGGAGGAGCACAACTTCCTCAAGGGCGAGGTCAAGAAGCTCGGCGTGCTGGCAAACCAGCGCACGCGAAATGCGGCGCTGCGGCTGCTGCGGCATTTCCTTCCGCGGGAGTGGCGCAGCCCCGCGCAGGCGGAGCGTGTGCGGCGCATGCTGATGTGGACCAGCGTCGCGGCGGTGGCGACGGCCCTCGTCGTGGGCACCGCCGCGGGGGATTCAAGGACGGGCCGGTGGATGCACGGCCTGCTGCACCACTGAGTGCGGCTGGAGGAGGAGTCGTGACGTATCCCGTTTCTCCTTGATTGTGTTTTGTTGCTTTTTTCCGTAGAGAGAGAAGCGGGAGGGACGGGGAGGGCGGTGGGTGTGTGGAGGGGGTGGTAGCCGTCGCTGTGTGCACGCGAGTGCCTCTCTGTGCGTGGCTGCGCACTCCGCACTCCGCACGCTCCCCGCTCCGCTGCTCTCCTTCGACGACGTCCTCATGACGGCCTCGACCCTCCTCCTCCTCCTCACCCTCCCTGTGTGACCTGCTCGTGTCCCCTTCTCTCCAGTCCATTACGAGACTCTGCAGGGAGGAGAAAGGGGAGGGTGGATGGTGACTGCGAGGAGGCCGAGAGAGAGAAGGGCCCACGCAGGAGACACGCAGCATAACGCGCACACGCCATATTGATGGTACACCACACCGCTGCAGCGAGTCCCCCAACCCCCACCACACCTCTCGCTGCCCCCCCCCCCCCCCTTCCCCTCCCCTTTTTTGCGCTCCAACGATGTGCACCCGTAGCACCCGTCCGTGTTCAAGCCACGGACACTCAGACACAAAGAAAAAAAAAGAAATGTTGCGTGTCAGAGTTGAAGAGCGGCGGTGTGGCCGCGGCACCGCGACAGCGCTGCGCAAGTCGCACAGAAAAGGGTCAGGCCTACGCTGTAGAAGTCCACGAACCTGTCTGGAGGCCACCGCGACAGCGCCTGACTTCTGTGCCTTCTTATTCTTACTATTATGATTGTTTCGCCGTACGGGGCTCAAGCAGGAAGGTCCGGTATTGAAGCGTTTGCCCGTGCAGCGCTGACCTTGACAAATGGAGCCTCCGCTCCGCTGCAGCAACTGGAGCCTGCACACCACCTTATCATCTGCCTCATGACGGCGCTCCATCACTTTCTTGTCTCTCCCCCCTCCGTTCTTCTCCACTTAAACATACACACTCACACACATACACACATACACACACGCACAGGTCTCCCCGTGTTAGCGCTTGGTGAACGAGGCGGCATGGCTGGTTACACAGATGCGCTGGTGCTGGAGGTGCCGGTGTTTTGGTGGCCGGCACTCGGCGCGCTCCCGTGCTACCCCGTGCAACACTCCACATCACTCGCCGCGGCACTCGCGGAGACGGGAATGCCGTGGCCAGCAGCGGCGGGTGACGCAAAAATGGAGTCCGCCGGCCTCTCACGCCTTGGCCGAAGCATCCTGATGACGGCCTCGTGGAGCGGCAAGCTCGACGCGCACGACGCGGCACCACAGCCCGCCTTTGTGAAGGTGTGGAGCCCCCTGAATGGGCTCAGTGTGCACCTCCCCGTCAGCACCGAGATGGGTCTCGGCGCCGTGCTCGCAGCAGGGCGTACATCCTCTCCAGGGAAGAAGCACGACGCCACCTCGAAAACAGTTGATGTCGCCCTGACAGATCTGAGCCTCGTGGAGCTGGTGCGCAGCGGTCGCATTCGACTTACCCGTCGCTCCGTCGCGGAGGCGCTGCGGCGCTGCTGCCGCTCTTACGATGACCTAGTCGCCCACGTGCAGCGCCGAGCCGCCCCACACGCGGCGTGCTCGCTGCTGCACCGGAGCGTGGCACATGCGCACACTGTGGCGTGGCGACACCTCCGCCGCATCGCGCAGTCCACGCGCACGTCGGTGGAAGAGCGGCGCGTGCCGCTTGCCTGCTCTCCATCAACGTCATCGACCTGCTCTCTGCTGTTCACCGGGGACACCCCGAGTCAGCTGCATTTGCTGCGGCTGCTGCGTGCTGCGACGCCAGCCATAATCCAGGTGGCAGCAGGGCAGGCCTTTGCCCTGGAGGTGCGCTGCCTGAACTTCGCTGAGGTGCTCACGCTCGGTGAGGGCGAGGCGCTGGAGACGGTCGAAGCCGTCTTGCGGCCCCCGCCTGTAGCAGCTTTCCGTGCGCCGTCCGATGTTTTGCCGTCGCTCTCGCCGTGTCTAGTGCTGGCGCTTCAGTCACTGCACCTCCTCGCAGAAAACGTCAACTCGCTCGTTGCCGCCGTCACGCACCATCTCTGTCACTGCCTTGATGCGTTAGACGCGGGCACAGTGCCGGCGGTCGTGTGGTCCTTCGCGGAGGAGACGCGTGACGTGCCCGCAGCCCTGGTGGTGCGCGTGGGGGCGCAGCAGGTGTCGGTGGGCACTGTTACCGCAGAAGATCGCAGCAGCTTCCTGAGACAGCGGCTGCACCTCCTTGAGCAGCAACAGCAGCAGCAGCAAGGTGCCGCCCCACTCGCCAGGTCGAGCAGCAGTGACAACGTCGATGTGGCCGCAGCGGCGTTGGCGGAGCTCACGGCGCACTGGACCGTGGACAGCCTTGTGCTGCTCACAGACGCGCACCTGGCGGCCATGGCAGCGGCGGAGCTGCACGCAGCCGTGCCATCTCCTGGCCCGTCAGAGCCTGCCGTGTACGATCGGCTGTACGGCGTGGAGGAGGCGGTGCGCAAGGTGGAGGAGCTTGTCGTGTGGCCGCTGACGCACCTCGACGTCCTGCGCGACCTCGGCATACCCTGTGCAAAGGGCGTGCTGCTCTGTGGCCCGAGCGGGTCGGGCAAGACGGCGCTGCTGGCGTGTCTGGCGCGGCGGCTGCGGCTGCCGGACGCGCGGCGTGTGCACGTGCTGTCGGTGGATGGGCTAACGTTGGTGGAGAAGGAGGTGGGGCGGTCGGAGAAGAACATTGCGCGGCTCTTCGAGACGGCCCGCGCCCTCGCTCCCACGGCCTTGTTCATCGACAACCTCGACTCCCTCGCCCCGCCACGCGGCCGCACCACGGCAGAGACCAACACGACGGGCGACCGAACGTTAAGCACGTTGCTGACGCAGATGGACGGTGTCAGCGGCAGCACTGGCACTGCAGCGGCGGCGGCGGCAGGTCGCGTCGTGGTCGTCGTGGCCTCGGCGCCGTCTCTGAACACGCTCGACCCCGCGGTGCGCCGGCCCGGTCGGCTGGACGTGCACGTGCAGCTTGCTGCGCCACCTGCTGAGGCGTCCGCCGCGTTCATGAAGCGCCGACTGCACGGCTTCATCGCACACGTGCAGCAGCGGCAGCAGAGGATGCAGGGCAACGAAAGCGCGGCAGCAAAAGCCCCGGACGCGACGGTGGAGCAGCTCGTTGACGAGTACATCGCTGGCGTCTGTCGAGGTGCGCGGGCGGTTGCTGATGCTTCCGCCGTCTCTGCAGCGGAGCACGCGCCAGCACAGTCCGCAGCTCTCCTGTCGCCCGCTGAGGTGTCTGCCGCCCTACGCGAGGTGATGCTCTCTGCTGCGGCGGAGCTCTTCACGGCTGCACAGCCGGAAGACACGCGCACTGCTGCGGCAGCCGCAGACACGACGGTTAGTGAAGGCGACGTGGTGCGTGCGGTGCAGGCTGCCCTTGTCCGTCTCCGCGCCGCGACCGCTTCGCTTGATAACTCACAACGGTGACCCTGCCAGCCACCATCTCGTGTAAAACTTTTCTTTTTTTTAGATGAAGCACCGCTGCTCGACACACAGGCACACGCAGCGGGGGGCGGGGCGGTTGATCGCGTGTCTTCGCCTTGTAGCTGAGCTGCTGTGTTCAGGGCATGATGCCTGCAACGCGCGCAGGCGAGAGAACCGAAAGAGGGCGTTGCCTGTGTTTGTGTGTGTGTGTGGGGGAGGGGGGTGGGGGGGGGAAGGCGGTCCAGCTCGCATGGCGGTCGCCCCTCCCCCCCTCTCCTCCTTCTCCTCCTCGACGTAAGCCGTCACTGACGCTCCGCCATTCCACTGCTGATCACACCGACTGTGCCTCCTCCTTCTTTTTCTCTCCCACACCAACGCCCATCGCCATGGCAGCTCACCCGTGCACGAGCGCCCGACGGACGTGGGAAGAACCTCAAAGCCTACACGCCTCCTCTTCCCCGCCCCCCTTCCGTCAAACGCATACACACAGATACACACACACACACACACACACACAGGCAGACAGACAGGCCTTCCTTCACCCTCTACAGTGGCCACATACGAGAAACACAAGAGGGGGGAGCCACAGCAGCGGCAGCAGCAGCACCACCACCACCCGCCATCCCAAGACCGCTGCACCAGACCTCGAAGCTTAGACCTCTCTTTCCTCCCCCCCCCCACCCTACAGCGCAGCCCATCATGGACGCCAGCGCCCCTGTCGCATCCGTGCTGGCGGCGGTATCCCCGGCGAGTCGCGCGTCCGTCTCGGGGGCCTCCGTGGCAGCCTCCGCAACCCCTGCCCCGCCCCCACGCGCCACCGGCGGCGGCACCCTGCACGAGCGCCTCGTCGCGCGCCACCACGATGCCCTCAACGCGTTCCGCGCGGCTGCTCGCGCGTACAACCACGAGACCGACGCCGCGCAGCAGCAGCGGGTGGCCCGGCTGCACGCGACGCTCACCGGCAGCCACGAGATGACCGCCGCCCTCGTGGTCGAGGCCCAGGAGCGACTCGCCGCACAACAGGCGGAGGCGCAGGCGCAGAGCGACGGGGTGCACGGCGCAGACCCTGACGACGTGCTGCCCGTGCAGAAAGACGCTTTTCACAACACCAGCGCTGACGAGCAAGGCCGGGCCGGTGCGGTTGCGAGGATGAAGGAGGAGCGGCTGCGCGTCGCCCAACACCTCGTCGAGCTGCGCGCGAGCTACCGCGCCCGCATGTCGGCGATCGACGCCTGCTTCACGGAGATCGCCGGCGCCGAAGAGGCCCGCCGCGCGCACATCCAGTCTGCCGTGCACGACCTTATGGCAAGCTTGACGCGCATTGCCGTGACGAGCACGACCGAGTCGCAGGTGCTCGCCCAGCGCATCCTGCACCACACCAACCAGCAGCTCGGCGGCAACTACCTCGCGATGCAGACTATGGCGACCCGGCTGCGGCAGCGAGAGCTCTACAAGCACCAGCAGTATCAGCAAAGCATCGTGAGCGTCTACCGGGACACGCAGGTGTGCATGGCGCAGCAGCACGTGACGTGGTGTCTCACGGTGCTCCGCTCCGCGCTGTTCCGCCGGCCGGAGGGGCGGCTGCAGTCGGTGCACGCCGCGGGGCAGCTGATCGCGGCAATCCGATCAGAGGCGGAGGGCCTCGTGCGCGGCCTCACGGAGGTGATCGACTCGCTCGAGGTGGCGCAGCCCAGTACGGTGACGGCGGGGATGCAGGTCTGCGGCGGCAGCGGCGCGAACGGGTGGCTGCGCTGCTTCCAGCCGAACGTGACGCAGGCTGACGTCTTCGTCGGCGAAGACCCGCGCGCAGTGCTGGAGGAGTGGCAGATGCGCGTCAGCGTGCTCGTGCGGCACTGCCGGGCTCGCTGCGATGAGCTCGTCGTGCGCGTGCAGGCGGATGAGGCGGCGCGCGCGTCGGTGGCCGCGGCGCTGGCGGCGCACACGCTGGACGACGTCGGCGTGTTGGCACGGCCGCTGCCGGAGGAGGAGGACCTTCTGCAGCGCGCCTCGCTCGCGTATGGGGATGTCGGGCGGAGCCCCACGAGCGTTTCGCCCGGGGAGGCGGCCGGCCTCGTCGATGACGCGCTGGTGGCGCTCCTGCAGCCGCACGCCGGGGTGCTGGCGGTGCGGCAGTCCATGTCACAGTCCGCCGTGTGGGCGCCGTGCGTGCCGTCGATCGAGAGGGAGGGTCAGTGGTTCACTCGCGTCGTCGCACGCGGCTTCCGGCGTGGCTACCGGCAGTTCAGCGCCGAGGCCGTCACCTCGACGGGCAGCATGCTCGTCAGCCTCGAAGGCGCCACCGACACACTGCTCGCCTCCACGCGCGGCATGCTCGGCGTACTGCGCGGCCTGTACGCTCGGTGGCACGAGAAGGAGATGAATCACCGGGATGAGGTGGCGGGGCTAGAACAACGGCTGCGCACACTGGAAGACGAACTCCGCCAGGACGAGACCCCCGCCGCGGCAGAGGCGCGCTACACCGCCGGCCTCGTATGCCTGCAGGCCATTGCGGACGCCCACACGAGCTACTACGACGCCGTGCGCACCCGCGTGGCCGAGACGGCGGGCGATGTGCTGCAGGCAGGCCACGTCTGCGTGAAGGAGGTCGCCGCGCAGGCTGGCATGGCGTGGCTGCCGCTGACGCTGGTCGACGACACGGCGGCGCCGCCGCCGTCGCCGGGGCAGTCGTCGAAGCGGCAGAGCGCCGCCGCGCACCGGTACCCGTGCGAGCGGCCCAACCGCTACGAGCAGCAGTGGTGCCACCGCTGGCCCGGCAGGCAGCGCTGCAGTGGGCGCGCTCAACAGCGCGACGGTGGCGGCCACCGCCGCCGCCAGCAGCGTTGCCGCGCCTGGGCCGCAGGTGCTCGTCACGTCGCCGCGCACCAGCGAGGCACCCGGGCACCTGACCGCGGGCCCCCCGCGCTGGACCGCGTCACACGGCGAGGAGTTCGCCATCGAGTCCGTCGCATTCCGATTCACGTGCGTCACGACGCGCAGCGGCAGCAACGGCAGCACCGAGGCAGCGGCCTCAGCCGCCGAGGCCGAGGAGGACGCGGCGGAGCTCACCGCCCTGGCCGCCGCTGCGCCGGGGGCGGCGTGTCAGCGCTTCTATATTGGCCTGCTGCCTGAGATCGTTCCGGAGGCTGCAACGCACTTTCTCCCTCCAGCGCGTGTCGTGCAGTGGAAGGAGCGGCTGCGTCGTGCGCTGGTGGAGTGGGGCCTGCGGCTGCAGCGCCACGCGTGGACGAACTGGCGCCTCTACACAACGACGCTCCAGACGGAGGTGCAGCATCACGTGACCGAGGTGCTGCGCTACCACCGCCGCCGCCCCGCGACGCTGCAGGCCAACGTGTACGAGGCGCGGGTGCGGGAGCTGGAGGACGTGAAGAACCGCGGCGACAAGATGTTGGCGCGTATTGCGGAGCGGGTGTCACGTGTGCAGACATTGAAGCACACCTTCTTCACGCAGCCCTCGCACAGTCCCTCGGACGAGGCCACGATCCGTGAGCTCGCCGCGCTGCTCGTGAAGCTGCACGAGGCGATGTCGGCCAACACCATCCGAACGGTAGCCGCGCGCCATGACGCGCTGTGCGCGCAGTACGGCGCCGCGCTAGCCGACCGATGTGCCGAGGCCACCACGAGCCTCGACCGCGCCCGAGACGCCATCGAGGAAGACTGTGCCCAGCTGCTGCGGGACCGCGCGGCGGAGTTGAGTGGCGGGCAGTCGGCAGCCACGCTGCCGCCCGACGACCCGGTGCAGCTCCGCGTGGGCCACCTGCGGGCTGAGGTGCTCGACACGATGACGCAGTCGCGCCTCGCTGTCGAGGCGCAGCAGCAGGCTCGGGCGGCGGAGGTGGAGGGGTGGAAGGCGGAGTGGGGCCGCGCCGTCGACCACAGCAGCGCAGAGCTCGCCATGTTCCAGCTGGTGCAGGAGAGCATCGCGCGGCTAAAGACCCAGGTGCAGACACTGCTGACCACGGCAGCCACAGAGGAGGCGGCGCTGGCGGCCGGCGTGGCGCGGGTGGTGAAGGACGTCGAGGAGGCCGCGGCGACGACGGCGATCGACCTGCCGTCTGCGCTGCGGGCGCTCTTCAAGGACGACCCCACCACCGGCTCGGCCCCCGCGGACGCCGGCGCGGCGCTCATCGATGCCCCGCTGACGCTGGAGGAGCTGGAGGACTGCATCGAGCACAGCCTGGACGTCGCCAAGGCGGCCCAGCGGGAGCGTGTTCGCGCTGCGCCGGCCTCCACCGTTCTTTCGGCCCTCGACGAGCTGCGCGGGCAGCTGTACACCCGCGGGTGCCGCCTCGGACTGCTCGCCCACGCGGTGGAGATGTGGCGTGTGCCTGCGATGCACTATGTGCTGCCCATCCCGCTAGGGGAGGAGGGCCAAGAGGTGGCGCGCGGCCGCATCGGCAGCCGCCAGGGGACGACGAAGGGCGCTCGGCGCGGCAAGACGGTGCCCACGACGATCGCCGCCGCCTCCTCCACCGCCGCCACCGGCCACGCGGCAATGCCACTCTCGAGCCCCGCGACGTACTCGGAGCAGGTGACGCAGTGGGTTACGCAGGTCATCACCGACGCAGAGGCGGCCTCGGTGCGCCACGTCGGCGCCTACCCTGGCGAGCTGCACCGCCGCCTGCCGGGCATGAGCGACGGCGCCATCGAGTCGTTTCACGCCGCCGTCGCCGCGCTGTGCCGCGCGCAGCAGGAGCGTGTGCGGTCGTACGCCACGAAGGCGGGCCAGCCGTTCCGCCAGCGCGTGCAGGAGCTGTGGAACGCGCTGCAGAGCACGCCGGGCCTGCTCGTCTCGACGCTGCGGGCGGAGGCGATGACGGCGGTGCTGGAGCGGGTGGAGGCGGTGCTGAAGCCGTGGCTGCGCTATCAGGCGCTCAGCAGCCAGCAGTGGCGAGCCCACAAGAGCGCCGTGAAGCTCTCCTTCGCGAACCAGCTCGACGCCGCCGCGCTCATCTCGCTGTCCAGTGCTGAGGCCTCCCGCAGCACGTCGACGGCGTCAGCGCTGCAGCAGGCCTGGGCGCGCAGTCTGCGGGAGGTGCAGGACGAGGTCGGTCTGCACGTGGCGCGGTGCTGGACGGCGCTGCACTCGTACTCGCACCTGCTCAAGGGCCTCGTCACGCCGCAGCACCTCGTCTCCACCGCGGAGGTCATCGAAGGCGGCCACCACCGCGGGCTGCGCCACCTGCTCGAGCTGCGGGCCCAGCACGAGCGCGCGGCAGCCGCGATGGAGGGGACGTTGGCTGCAAACATCAAGAAGGAGCCCCGGCTGCAGGAAACGATGCCGCTGCACCGCGGCGGCGACACCAGCAGTGGCGCGGCGCCATCGGCAGCGCCAGGCGGTAAGCGCCACGTCGGGGCCGCTGCCGCTGCCGCCGCCGCAGCAGCAGCAGCGGCGGAGAGCATGGCACTCGTGCAGCCAGCGCAGTGGGGCGACGTGGAGCTGCCAGGGCTCCCACTCAACATGTGCCTGCCGCTGTCCGAGTACAACAGCCAGCACCCGCAGACCGCCGTCAGCCCGCCACTCGCAGCCGCGCCTTACGTGCCCGTCGCCGCGCACAGCAGCAGCGACGGTAAAGCCGGTACCGCCGCACGCCGCACGTCGGGGGCCGGCGCCGCTCCGGCCACGTCGAGCAACCGCCGCGCGCAGCCAGCGGCGGCAGTGACGGCGGCGCTGGAGACGAAGCCCGGCGTCGCGGAGGTCTCGGTGCCGCTGCTCGTGCCGCGCGCCCCGCTCGTACTGGAGTGCGTGCAGCTGCTGCGTGGGGTGGTGCAGCTCGTGAACACGCAGGGCAGCGAGGCGGCTGGGGTGCTCACGAGCGCGTTCGGTTTTTACGAGCGGCAGGAGGCGCAGTGGCGTCAGACGTGGGCCCTCACGCTGAAGGACCTCACGACCATGTAAGGCTGCTGCACAGAAGCACCATCGACTGTGCCGCGCTCTGACTGATGTCACGCGCATTCCTCCTTTGTTGTTGCTTTCTTTCTTTGTGTGTCTCTTCCCCCCCCCCCTCGACTCGTGATGTAGCCAGGAGTGTGTGCCCTTCTTATCCTCCTCCTCCCCTTCCTCTTCTCCTCCTCCACCTTCAGCGTGGGCCTTGCTCCGTCGCACTCGCACTTTGGACCTGTGTGGGTCTCTGAGACCGGAGTGGGGGGAAGGGAGAGGAGAGGGAGGAAAGTAAGAGAGCGAAGTGTGTTTGTGTGTGTGTGAGAGGGAGGTGCGGTGCTGATGCTGATGCTGATGCTGATGCTGATGCTGATGCTGCTGCTGCTGCTGCTGCTGCTGCTAACCCTCCCCCCTCCCCCTCCCCTTTCTTCCTTTCTTCTCTCATGTACAGTGCTGAGCCAGGCGACACTGCCGCCTTGGCGCCATCTTCCCTCATTGTGCGGCTGCACGGCAGGCGGCCGTCCCCCCGTCCACGTGTCGCACACGTCTCAAGACCCAAGAAGCCACGTGTACTGCCTGCCCAAGAGGGGGGTCCTCGTACAGGTGTCCATCAAGACGCACCCGGACTCAACCCGCTTCGTCCCTCTTGGGTACTGGCCGTTGCATGCATGCATGTATATTTCTGTGCCTGTGTGTGTGTGTGTGTGTGTGTGTGTGCGTGTTGCATGGGTGTTCCAGCCTTATCAGCTAGCCTGTACAGTCGGCGGAGACGCGCCTGTGTGCCGAGGTGCTCGTCCCTTCCCCTTCTCAGCCTCCCCACATCTCCTTCATTCAAGCTCCCTCTCTCTCCTTGCACTGTTGTCCCTCCCAATCACCACGTGGCTCCACACCAATGGGTACACCAGTACCCACACACACACACAGACAGACAGACATATATATATATATATATATATATATATATATATATATACAGACAGACATATACACACACAGCTCCCCCCCCCCCTACCCTATTCCTCCCTCCCCTCCCCCCCTCCTCGCATTTTGTGCCCCCATCCACAGGCACTACCGTAATTCAAGTCGCTGGCTCAGCACCGCTCAGTCGATCGCGGTGCATCGCCAGCCCTCCCCCTCCCCTCCCACCCCCCACCCCCCTCAGCTCTCACGGCGCGCATCACGCAACACGCGCGGACTTTTTGGAATGGACCAGGACGTGACGCACACGATGACCTGCCGACGCTTGTGAGTGTGTTGCAGGCATCCACCGTCGAGTGGGCGGCGGCGGCGGCGACGGCCCCGCGACCCTCCAATGCGAATGTCGCTGGGTCCTACGGCGCGGGTGTGAGTGCCGGCGGGGCCACCCGATCGCGCAGCAAGTACCTCCGCTACATGCATGTGCTCCACGAGATCGACACTCTCTTTGCCGTCCGCGGCGTAGGCTCGAGTGCGGCCCTCGTGTCATGGTGCGCGTCACTGCAAGCCAGTGGGGTGGCCACGCACTTCGCCGGGCTCCTCGTCGGCCACGTCCTGCAAGGCGTGCTGCCGTACGTCGCGCTTGTGCGCTGCCTGCGGATCCTTGATGTCTTCCTCAGCTGGACGGCGCGGCCCAACGCGGGCTGCAGCGAGGTCACAAGCAGCCCTGCCACCACCACCACCGCGCACCACAGCAGCTGCTCCGTGCTAATCCCGAGCCACGTAGTGGTGAAGTGGATTGAGAAGACCTGGGAGGCGGTGACGTCGCTGTCGCGCGACAACGGCGGCAGCAGCACGGCCACTGCCATGGCCAGCCTGTGCGGTGCGCTGCAGCTGCTGCCCGTGCTGCTCCGCTGGCACCAGGGCAGCACCCCGCTACCCGTCTTCCGCCGCTCTCAGCTGCCGCATGCGATAAACATGATGTCGCTCGAGGCGCGCCTCCTCGCGTTCCGGGCACTGCCGGCAATTCTCCAGCACCAGCCCAACGCACAGGCTTGCAGCTACGAGATGATGGAGTATGTCAAGCGCGGCTGTACGCGCGGCAACGACATGGCCGTTCGTATAGCCGCCGCGTCCTCGCTGCGCACCCTGCTGGAGGCTGGGCTGCGCGTGCCGTCGCCTGCGGCTGCGTACGCGCTGATGGACGCCCTGCTGACGCTGTGCGACGACGCCTCTGTGTTTGACGTGGCGGAAGTGGAGGTGCACGATGTCGGCGTTGCCATGGGCTACCTACTGGCCTTGTATCAAAGCGACTTTACCGTAGACTGCATTGATGACCTGCTGCTGTGCGTCGCCGCGTCGGCCTCGAAGAGTGCCCTTGACGAGCGCGTTGGGCACCGCGGCGGCGGCGGCACTGGTAGCGGTGTGGGCTTGGCCAGTGGTGGCGCCGGTGCGAGTCATGGCACGGGGTCTGGGGCCGGCCCGCTAGCGGGTCAGCGCGGTGTGCGCTGGCAGTACTTTGGGGGCTCTGACCCCGTCGAGGGCAGCCGTGTGGTACAGCGCTGCTGCAACGAGCGTATGACGCGCGCGGCGCAGCGCGCGCTGGCCACTGCCCTGGCGACGCTCTGCAGCCGCTGCGCCACCCCGGCCACCACCGCCAACGCGATTCGGTGCTGCTTTGTGCTGCTCGTGCCCTTCGCCGAGGACGCCCGTGCGTACATGCCGCGTCTCCTCGCGGACGCGATGCTCGAGTGGGCTGCGCAGCTGCCCTCGAACGGCTTTCGTGTGGTGCTCGCGGATGCGCTGCGGGGGTACGTGCAGCGCTCCGGCGAGGACAAGGTTGTGGCGCGCACCGCGATGGTGGCGCTGCAGGGTGTCGTGCGCACCGTCGCGTCCTCGCTAGAGATCGGCTTCAACGTCGCCGCGGATGTGCTCGAGGCGGTGAAGAAGACGCCGAGTCTCTTGAACACCGGCGTGGAGGTGCTCGGTGCCGTGGCACGCACGAACTTCCTCTACGCGCGGCACCTGCAGCACCAGTGTGGCCGCATCGACAGCGCCGACGTCGCCAACACACTCACCTTCCAGCTGCAGATTCGCGCGCTTCTCGATGCGGCGGTGGTGGTGAAGCGCCGCGGCGACGGCGCGGAGCGGGAGGACGGGCTCGGGGAGGCGGACCGCGTCTCCCTCGTGCACATGTGCCTGCGACTGCTGTTGCGCCTCAGCCGCGGCGACCCTCCGAGCTCGGTGCACGACACGCACTACCGCCAGGCCGAGCTAATCTTCCGCCTGACCGAGCTTGTGTACGACCTGCTGCGCGGCAGCTCCGCCGCCGTGCAGGGCACGATTCGCGATGAGCTGCAGCCCTGCACGCTCGGCTTCATGAACCTCCTCGTCAGCAGTCCGGCCCCGACGATTGCGTACTACAGGGCTGTAACGGCGGCCTGCGTGATGCTGCGCGGCGCGCCGCTGGTCAGCGACACAGAGCGGATGCTGGCTGTGGGTCTGCTCGAGGCGCGCCTCGCCTCGCACTCCAACGGCGCCAACGCAGACGCCAACGCATCGCCCACGACGGGGACGCCACCGGCCGCTGTGACAACGTACTTCGCGGCGTGTCGCGGCGCCGTCTTCGATCTCGTTGCAAGCAGGCCGTGGCTGACGTGCCGCGACGACGGGAGTCTGCGCTGGCTCGCTGGGCAGGTTGTGAAGGACATCGCGACGGCGTGTGCGCAGGGGCTGCCGGTGCTGAACTTCGCGGAGGTGTACGGCACAGGCTTCCTGTCGGTCGCGCAGTGCATGCGGCTCGTGCGCAGCGACTTGCTTCCCCAACCAGCGTCGGAGGAGACGGCAAGCGGCGTGAGCTCCGCCGCGGCAGAGACGCCGGTGCGCCCCGTCGAGGAGTGCGGCAGGCGCGCGGTGCGGCTGCTGTGCTGGACGCTGCGGCACTTTCTCCAGCGCGGCCCAACTGCCACACACGTGTGCGTCGCGCTGCTCGCCTCGGTGCACACAGACCTGTACGACGTCTACGCGACTGCGAACAACGCGGACCGTGTCATCGACAACGTCAGGGGGCGCTGCGGAGAGCGCGGAGGAAGAGGCGCGGCGTGTGCTGCGGCGTGAAACGGCGCTTTGGAACTGCATGGGCACCGTGGCGCTGCTCCTGCGCGAGGCGGTGCCTCGTGCGATGTCATCCAAGGCGCAGGGCCTGTGGTCGCACGGGGCGTGGATAGCAGAGGTGAGGCGCTGGCAGACCCTGGCGGCCTCGCTCGTGCCAGCCCGGCCCGGCGGGGTGGAGGTGCGCCTGATCGCGGCTCGCGTGCTGGGCCAGTGCCTCGTGTGCACGGGCCAGGCCGACGTGTACACAAGCCAGACGGTGAGCGCGGCGGCGCAGGAGCTGGTCGGCAAGTCGCAGACGTACGACGTCGTGGGGGCCCTCATGGTGCTGTGCGAGGTGCACAGCTGCCACCGCGAAGCTACAGACGCCGCCGCTGCCATCGATGAGGCGGTTATCCTGGAGGCGGGGGCTGGAGGGGGCCACGGAGGAGACAGTAGTGGAAGCTGCCACACGCTGCCGCTCGCCACCTCGCTGCTGGCCGAGGCGTGGAAGCAGCTGAGCGGCAGCACCTCCACCGCGATGACAACGACACCGGCTGCCGCACCGCTGCTCGTGCTCGTCTCCCTCCGTCTCGCCCGCGCGTACCCCGCCGCAGGTCGAGGCGGCGCTGGGTGATGTGCTTGCGGCGGTGCTGCTGAGCCCATGACCGCAACGAATCGCCTGTGGTGGTCACCGGCCTCTGTGCTGGGCATGCTGACGGCGGCGCAGCAGCTGTGGGAGGCCTTCCCTGGTGCGTCCTGCGGCGGCAGCCCCGCCGTACGCCACGGCACTGCGCTGGCGCTGCTGCAGGAGGGCTGCGCGGTGGTGCTGCACGGGCAGCGCGCCGTCGCGCCAGTGGTGGCTGTGGGCGGCCTTCGACGCCGTGTGCGCCTACACGCCAAAGGCCTCGCCGCCGTCCTCGCCTCTTTCTGCGCAGGACCCGGCATGCTGGCCGATACTCCTGCGCCTCTGCCTCGAGCACGTGACGGCAGAGGATGGCGCCACTGCCGCCGCCCCGCTGCGCCGCCGCGTCGTCCGCGCGGATGCGGTCTCCCGCCGTCTCGCGACGCTCTGGCGGACCTGCATTGAGGGTGCATCACGCGTCAACGCGTCCCTGCGCTGCAGCGGAGCTCCCCTTGTGAGCCCGGTCGACGTCGCCGTGCAGGTGGACGTGGCCGTCACAGCCGCCACGCGGCGGGCGTGGGTGGCGGTGGGCCAGTCCCTGCACACCGCACTGCTGGCCGCAGCCGGCACACCCGAAGCGTCACCGCACGCCGCGTCGGTGCTGCTGCCGTACGTGCGGGGGCTGCGCACGGTACTGCAGGCCCGCTCGCCCGATGTTCACGTCGACATCGCGAAGCGGGACACGGACATGTTCGCGGCGGTGGAGGAGGGCGACACGAGTGAGGGCGCACGTGCCGGGGCCGGCAGTGACGGCGATGTTGCGGAGGAGTACGCCGCCGAGTACGCTGACGAAGGGCTCGGCGGCGGCATCCTCAGCGACGCTGGCGCGGGGAACGGCGGCCCGGTATCGGGGGAGGCCGGCGGTCGCGGGGGGACGAGCCCATCCCCCGCTGCTGCCGCTGCCGCCGCCGCCGCGACGGCCCCCACCCTGACCTTTGACATCTCTGCGAAGGAGGCAGCGATGTGGCTGCTGTACGCCGTGCTGCACGCGCTGTGCAGCCCTGCTCTGACGGCAGCGGCGCTGGACATGGCGGAGGTGCGGGAGGAACTGCTGCCCATGGTGGTGGCCGCCGCGCAGCTGGTAGAGGTGCACCCGGAGGTGCAGACCTCCACCATCGCGTTGCTGCAGGAGGTGTTGGTTGTGTGGGGGGCGTCGTTGCAGTCAAAGAGCGGCTCTCGCCCCGCGCCTGTGCTGCTGCCGTGGAAGACGCAGCTTGTGGTCGGCCTCACGACAGTGCTGCAGCACGGCCTGCTGACGCTGGAGGGCTGCACGGCGCTGGCGGTTCAGTACAGCCGCTGCAACCTAGCCGATCCCAGCTCGTGCCGACGGGTGCTGCGCTCGCTGCTGCTTTTGCTACACGCCTGCCACCGGCTGCGCGAGCGGCGGCGCGGGTTTCTCTTAAGTGGCGGCAGCAGTGGTGGACACGTAATTGTCGCGCTGGCCAAGGTGGCCCACGCGTCGGCGTCGCGAGCAGAAGTCTGCGGCAGTGCCGACGTGTCGCAGCAGCAGCAGCTGGTGGACTCGTCGCGGCTCTCGCTGCTGCACGCGCTGACCACGCCGCCGTGCCAGGCGGCGCTGACACTCCTGTGTGAGCGCTTCATCACAGCCGCATCGCTGGCGAACGGGTACGTGCAGGCGGCCGGCACCCTCGGGCTGGGGTGGCGCCATGGCACGGGCGACGCGGGCGGCGGCGGCGACGACGACGACGACGGACGACAGTGACAGTGCAGAGGACGGCGGCTCAGCCACTTCGTCCGTCTACGGTGCGCGCATGTCGGTGAGTGCCGGGGACGTGCTGCAGGCCGTTGTGCTGCTCACGCAAGAGCCGCTCAGCGCCGTGCTAGGGCCAGCGCTGCGGTATGCAGCGGGCTGCCTGGCGGTTCTTGTCCTGACTACCATCCCGCTGACGCCGCCGCCCACGGACGCGTCCGCCGGGCCGCTCGATGGCAACGCCCTCACAAGTGTCGTCGCCATCAGCAGCAAGCTGACGGTGCGCCATCAGCGCCTGCTTGCCCAGCTCGCACAAGAGAAGCTGCAAGGCTGCCTAGCATCTGCTGCCGGTTCAGAAGCACTGCGGCCCACCGTCACAGCGCTGCTGCGTCTTGTGTCCGTCACCTCCATCGCGTACGACGCCGCTGCCGCCCTTGTGCAGCGCATGCAGCCCGCGCTGGAGGTCGCCGGTACGGATGCCACGTGGCGCACCGAGGCGGCGGCCTCCCTGCTCTGCATCGGCCTCACCGCGAGACTGGCACAGCGCGCTCTGACGCCACTCCTCGCGCATGTGTCTGCTGAGGCACTTGTGTCATGGCTGCCGCGCATGTGGTGGCGCAGCTGCAGACGTCCCACGGCTCCTATCGGCGTCGTGCTGCACCGGCGGACGTGCGTGCGCTGATGCTGACGTCGCCTGAAGCGCTGTTGCTCGTCGAGCGAAGCATGGTGGACAGCGGCGTGGGTGGTGACTCCCTGAGGCCGCAGTCGCTGTCGGTGCTGCCAGACCGCGCGACGTGGCCGCTGCTTCTTCAGCTGCTGATGGAGGCTCGTGACCCCCTGCACACCGTAGAGGTCCTCTTTGGCGTGGAGAGCAGCACGGCGAACAGCCGTGACACCACCAGCTGCAGCACGCCGGCAGCAGCGGCGCCGCTGCGTGTGCACGTGCCGCGGCGCAAGGCCCAGGCGGCGGTGGTTCTCGCTGTTCTCTCTTCCCTCGGCGAAGACGAAGGCGCGGCGGTCGTGGTGCTGCGGTGTGGCCCCCTGCTGTGCGAGTTGCTCCTTGGGTGGCTGGCGGAGACGTCGGACAAGGCAGAGTCGACTGCCACTGTGGTGGAGTCGATTACGGTGGTCTTGCGTTATGTCGTCCAGGCTCTTGCCACGCCTCTCGCCGTCGCCTTCGCGGTGGCGTTGCAGCCCGTGGGCCAGCACCTCGTCCGAGTGGTGGCGCCTTCGGCTGGGGCTGCACTGCGGGAGGCCATTCGCGGCGTGGGCGCCACCAAGGCACTTCAGCTTCGGTCTTTTATGCAGGAGTCGTGCGCGTGATGTCGGCGTGGTGCAGCTGCGAAGGTGTGGCGGCTCCAGTGGCGAAGGGAACTCCTTCTTTTTTCTTTCTTCGGGAGGCGGCGCTGCGTAAGCACCGCGTTGCCACCCGCGCCATAACGTTTTTGTATGCATGTATGTGTGCGTCTGTGTATGTGTGTTAGTGGACTCCTATCCCCTGTACATGAAGTAACGCGACACAACCTTCTCGGTAAAGCGGGAGCGACTTGCTCGGCGACAAGGAGGACGTTGAGAGCATGCTGAAGAGGTGGAAAGAGAGACAGACAGACAGACAGAGCGGGGGAGTGGGCCTGTGGGCAGCGTGTGCAGCAGGTGCCAGCACACAAGCGCCTCGCACTGCCACCTACAGCTCCGATCTCCCTCATCCGCTGGAGGCGCGGACGAAGCGCTCTTACCTTCCCACGGAGGTGCTGCTGGTATTGCGACTGCTGTAGGAACTCATCGTGGCCTGCGCGTGCGTGTGTGTGTGTGTGTGTGTGTGTGTGCTCAACGCCTCTCACCACACAACTGCTTCCATTCCCACCTACCTTGCCTCTCCTCCGTGGTGTGTCCGTCACCTTGCTTTCATGTCTTTATGTTCTTTTTTTTTCCTTTCTTCTCCGACGCACGCACTCCCCCGACACACGCGATGGACGCAGCGAGGGGGGCCCATCATTCGCTGCTAGCCCTCGCAGTGCGCACACATACGCGTGCTGCGTCTGCTCGCACCCCACACGCCGCCAGAGAAGGCTGGAGGCCCGTTGTCCCAGTTCCATCCCCTCACACACACACACACATGCTCACGATGCTGCGCTCTCGCAACGTCGCACTGCAGCGGACAACAGACGCCCCGCTCCGCTGCATCGAGACCCGCTACGGCTCCGACGACAACGCAGAGGCACTGCTGGAGAAGACGGTGCTTGCAGCCGAGCGCCGTGCTAAGGGTCGCGACGACCCACTGCAGGCGGGTGATGCGGCCACGGCGCACCTTTGGGTGCAGCTCACGCAGCTGCTCGACGACCTCAGCGCGTACGGGGCGCTCGGGTCACTGGGGGGCGCCGACCCGCGCTTCTGCCAGCGCCTGCAGCCCCTGCTCACGCGGCTGACCAAGTGTATCGTGATGGGCGGCTTCGAGGTGGAGGACGGCGCCGTCGCTGCAGCAGCAGCGGGAGAGGGTGACGACAGCGCGTGGGATGTTGAGGCGCTGCTGCAGGCTGCGAGCAAAGCGCTTGCTAATTGCAGTGACGGGGTGGCCTGTCGCTGCGCCGACACCGCTCTGGAGATCGACCTCACCGCCACGGAGCCCGGCACGGGTGGGGGCGCCGCCCCCGCGTCGGTGCTTCGCGCATGCTTTGGCTTTGCGGACTACTCGAGCAGCGAGACGGGTGCGATGCTGTGGGCTGGCGCGGTAGGCCTCTCGCTGTACCTCGTGGAGAACTTCACATCGTGCATCGCTGATGTTGCCGATCGTGTGCAGGCGGCGGAGCACCGGCCGCTGCGCGTCATCGAGCTGGGCTGTGGGCCCGCGCTTGTGTCGCTCGCTCTGGCGTCCCTGACAGCGCGCCGATGCGCTCCGGTGCATGCGGAGGACGAGGGTGTGCATGTTGGTGTGCGGTGCGTGCTGGACGTCACAGACGTCTCGGCAACCGTCGTCGCAGAGGCGCAGCGCTCCTTCGAGCGGCGCAATGGGCCGCTGCTCGCAGCGATGGTGTCGGATGGCGATGCGGCTGTGCAGGTGCGCCCGTTCTGCCTGGACTTCAGCAGCATCCCGGGCACGCTGCGTGGGCAGTACGACCTCGTCGTGGCCAGCGACGTGGTGTACGACCATGCCATCGCCGCCCACGTCGCGCCTGCACTGGAACTTCTCCTGCGGCCCGGCGGCACCGCCCTGCTCTGCTGTGAGGCACACCGAGACGGCATGGCGGACTTCACGGGTCGCATCCGCCGTGGGCACCCCGGGGCGCCGCACCTGCGAGTGCGTGAGGAAGTCCGCGACGTGCAGACAGTGCTGCGTGAGCTGCGCATGCTCCCCTCGCTGACCGCCTCCACGTGCGGCCTCATTCGGATTGACAAAGTCGTGCAGCCCTGAAGGCAACGACGAAGGAGGGGGGGGGAGTGAGCAGAACGGTTGTGTGTATGTGTGTGTGGGGCAGCGGCGAACCGTCTCCCACTCGCTCTCCTCCGCCCACCCACTTACACACACACACACACACACACACACACACAGCCACTCGCTGCCTGCTTGTGCCGCCACCGCCTCATCAAGAACAGCAACCATCAAAAGATGACTGTAAAGTCTCCCTCTCTTCCCCTCTTCCTCTTTTTCTCTCCTCCTCGCTAAGGACGCGTCAGCAGCTGAGGCGGCGCGATGGCGTGCAACTCAATCTTTCCCTCTCCATCTCGTACACGCACACACAAGCACAGACACACACACGCACAGGTTTTTACTTGAGCGGTGCTGAAGACTAGCGTTTGGCAACACCCACGCACGCACACCGTACCATCTCGCACCGTGCGGGTGTCGTTGCTCGAGACCGCGTTGCTGCCCTGCCGTCTCGGCGTGGCACCGCCTGCCATCAGTAAAAGCGCATGCCATGCTCCTCCTGCCCCCCCCCCCCACTCCCTTGCGACAAATCTCTCTCCTCCTCTCGTCACCGATACCTCCTCCCATATCACAGGGCTCACGCGACACATCCCCGAAGTCAACACACAAACACACACACACACACACACACACACCAATTTGCCTTGCCCATGTACACCTTTCTCCCCGCCGCTGCAACGCGCGACGAGCCGCTGAGCTGGACACGTCTGCTGAGCACCGCCCTCGCCGCAGTGCGCGAGGTCCCCACCGATGAGGTGCGCAATGCCGTCTCCATGATGGACTCGTACGCCGCTGCGGCCCCAGAGGTGTTCACCAACTTGACGCGCGGCTCGAGGGACGTGCAGGAGTACGTCGCGCTGCTCTGCGGCCTCGACAGCGCGACAGCGGTGTGGCCGCTGCGTGTGCGTCAGTTGCTCGACGTGCCACCAGTGGATCTCACGGCGTGCGGTGCGTCGGTGGGCGGCTCGCAGCGCGCCGCCGTCGGGACCGCCCGTGGCGAGGCGCTGGTGGTGCTCTACAACGTCTCGTTATTCCACATCGAGGCCGGCCTGGGCTTCCTCTCTCGCGTGCGCGCGGACACGGCACTGGCGGCGCACCGCAGCGGTGGCGGTGTAGCGGTCCCAAACCAGAACGCGAAGCTCGCCGCGCAGCACTGCCGACTCGCCGTGGAGGTGCTGCAGTGGGCGGACAGCCTGCACGCCGACCCCGCCTCGCCATCGGCCGCCAAGCTGCGACAGCTGCACAGTCTGCTCCCGCTCGACGCCGCGCGCGGTCTGGGCACCCTGTGCGGGGCTGTGGCCAAGTACGTCTACGCACTCTCCTCCGCCTCCACGAAGGACAAGCCAGAGGTGTTGGGGCGACTCGCCTTCGAGGCAGCGCAGCTGCCGCTGCCCGCCTGCGTGCCCGCCGGCAGCTCCCTGCAGCTGCTGCCATCGCTGCTGCTCGCTGCGTACCACCACCACAAGGGTACGTGGTACTACACCGCAACGAAGGTGGCGGAGATGGGCGATGCACTCGGTCACACGCAGTACGCTGACGCGCTGCTCCGCACGTGCGACGCGCAGTGTGGCCTCGAGGCCGCCCACGCGGAGCAAGTACATGCGTCGCGGCAGTGGTGGGGGCGGCGCCTCTTCGCCTTCCTCGGCCGCGGGGGGCAGCGCAGTAACGGCGCAGCACCCACACGGACGTCTCGCACGGCAGCCAGCGGCGTGGACGGAGACGACGCAGCGGAAGTCGGCGAGGCACCGGCACAGCAGCCGGCCACGGCGTACCCCCACCTGCACAGGCTACTGCAGGGCGGGGGAAGTCAGGGCAGCGCGATGGCGGCGGTAGCGGACATCGTTCAGGTGTTCCCGCTCTTCGGACTGCTGCTGCAGGACTTGTGTGCGAGTCTCTCCCGCTACGAACGCGAAAACGCCGTGGTGTACTTTGCGAAGGTGACGGCGGCGGATGTCGTGCAGCGCGACGTGCCGGACGTTGCGAGCGTCTCGGGTGCAACACACGCAGACGGGTCGGCCGCGCTCCCTGCCACCGTGTCGGCGGAGATCGCGGCCGCCTTCGACTCCCGCGCGGCCCTCTTCGCGTCGCTGCCGTCCTTCACGACGCTGCAGCTCGCCCTCGCGCAGGAGGAGGCAACAGGGCAGGCGCAGCAGGCGCTGGCCCGGTTGGTGGAGCGCGTGGAGCGGGACGAGGCACGACTCCGCGGCTGCATCAATCCTCCAGCGGCCCTGCAGCACGCACTGGACGCACTCGAGGCGCTGCTCCCGCCGGAGACGCCGTGGGGCTCGGCAGACACGCTCCTGCGCACCGCTGCAGACGCGATCACGGCGGCCAACGCGACCTTCGTGGAGGTCGCGGCGGCGTGGAAGGATCACCACGACACGTACATCGGTGCGAGCTGCCCCGACCACCCGTCCGTGCAGGAGACGAAGGCAGAGCTGGACGTGTGGGGGGCGCGGGCGACGGCAGCGCGTCTGCGTTGGCAGGCTCTCCGCGCGCCGGCGGATGCGCACTCACGCGAGGACTTCGTCAACGCCCTCGTACCGCGCAGCCGCGATGTGCATGCCTACCTCAGTCAGTGTGAGGAGGCGTGCCGGGACGCTCACGACGTGCTGGCAGCCAACGCGGACGGCGTGCGGCTCGAGCAGGTACAGGCATGCACGGCCGCGGTGAAGGCGGTGCGGCAGACGGGGGCGGACCTCCTTGTGAGTCTCGCGGCAACGGGGGCCATCAGCAGCAGCAGTAGCACCAACACGGCCACAGCCACGGGTGCGTCGACGCGTAGCCGCACGACATCGAGTGCAACGGCAGCTTCAGCGGCTGTGGATGGGGAGAGAGACGCCACCGCGCCGGCTCCACAGTACGCCGCTGCAGAGAGGGCCATCGAGACGCTCCTGCAGGCACTGGAGGAGGCGCCGATGGTGCTCGAGCACGTCAACAGTGCAGCGGCGAAGCTCCAGGAGATGCAGCGCAAGGCAGTCATGACCCCCATCGGACGCCTCTACGACGTTACGTTCCTCCCTCCCGCCGGCACCGCGGACGGCAGCAGCAGCAGCAGCAGAGGGACGACCTCGAAGGCGTCTGCGCGAAAGCGGGAGCGCACGCCGACGCCGGAGGTGCAGCCGCCACCCAGGCGGCCGCGTGGCGAGGTACCCTCGTCGCCACAGACCCCGCAGCTGCATCAGCCGCAGGTGAAGGCGTCGGACGGTGCAAGCGACGCTGACAGCTCGCCATCGTCGGTGGGGTCCTCGCAGCTCGGAGAGGCCGAGGAGGTGGCGACGGCCCAGCTCGGCAATGGCGCCACCCACGCCAACGTCAGCAACTCGCTGCTCCGCCGTCTCCGTGCGCGTAAGGAGACAGCGTCGGGAGTAGAAGGAAGCAGGGGCTATGCGAGTGCGTCCTCCGCGCCAACACCGCTGCTCGCCGCGGCCAAGGGCAAGGCGGCAGCTAAGCGGAAGCGTCACTGAAGCCGTCAACCACGTGCGTCGTTCCAGACTCCAGTTTATGTTCTTCTCTCTCTCTTGTTAGTTGGATGTGGCTCACTATAGATGACACGAGTCTTTCAAGGGGTTCTCGTCCGACCACGCGACATCCGAGTTGCCGTGCAGTCCGGCTCCTCTTCCGCCTTCTTTCAGCTCCGGCTGTAAGCGCAGGGTAGGGAGTGCGGCGCGGAGAGGGGAGGGGAGGGGGGGAAGAAGCTCGTAAAGTGTTTCTCGCACCGGCCCGTTGTCCAGTTGGTGGTGGTCTTCGTTTTCGTCGTCGTCGTCGGAGGCGGTGCGCTGCGTCGCCCTTGTGGGTGACATCCACAAGCGCTGGCCCAGCGCCGCTCTTCCAATGCAGAATGCTTTCTTCCCTATTGCCCGGGTATGATGTGTCAATGTTGCGCTTCTCCTCCTCCCTTCGTCCTTCCCTCTTGCATTTACCGCTCTCTCTCTGTCTGTCTGTCTGTCTTGACTGGTGCCGTTCCCCCCCCCCCCCCCCCCGCCCCCGCTGGGCAGCGCACGCAGCTCCATCACCCACACTGTGCTGCCCTTCGGCACTCCCCGACGCGCCGTCCGCTGTACTCCCTCTCTCCCTCTACACACACACACACACACACACGCCCCCCTCTCTCTCGCTCTCCATCGGTGAGTGTGCAATGGGGGCTGCCAACTCCTGCACGTGCGCGGAGCCGCCGCAGCGCTTCAAAGACTTCATCGTCTCTGTGTACCCTGACAACCTTCACGGCAGCGCAGACGAGGAGGCGCTGGGCAAACTCCAGAGCTACGTCGCCAGCAACCCTGAGCGCATCCCCCGCGTGTGCCGCAAGGTCGGAAAGATATTGCGCATCCACTTGGCGAACAAGAAGGAGGACCGGGTGATGGTCTCCGTGCACATGCTCCGCTCGCTGATCGAGCACTCCGACCGCGTGGACGACTACGTGCCGCACAGCATGGACCTGTGCGCGCTGCTGCTCGCCACCAACGTCGCGCGCTACCACGTCGGGGCAGCCGATATTCTCAGCACGCTGTGCCATCGACTGAGTGCGTTGCCCAACACGGACACCGCGCGGCGGCTCATCGCGGACAACAAGGACCAACTTGTGCCGCAGCTGCTGAAGATGACGTCCGACCACATCGCGTCGCGCAAGGACGCGCGTGCTGTTCAGACCCGCTACGCTGCCATCCTCGCATTGGGCAGTATCGCCAACTGTATCCACACCGCCCTCGCCGGCGTCGCCGCCACGATCATGCAGGCGATGATCGTCAACCTAATCCTCGTTCTCCGTGAGCGGGCGCAGAAGCCGCTCAGCGACGCCAGCGTGCGACTCCTCGCGAAGCGCCGCACGGGCGGACCCGAGGCGTCGTCCACGACGTGCCCGAGCGTGCAGCTGCCGGCCGACGTGGAGCAGCAGGACGTGGTGTACGCGCTGGCGTGCAGCCACGGCATCGGCACCATCGCCGCCTGCACGACCACCGCGGGTGTGGACGAATTGCTGAGCTGCGTGACGGGCTTGCTGGCTAAGCAGGGTGGGTGGAGCGTGCCCTACGTGCCGTCGCTGGTCTTCAGCGATATCGTCTCCGCGATGCAGCGGCGGCCGCAGCAGCTCGGCTTCTCCGTCTATCAGTGCCTCTGCGATGTCGGCCAGCGTACGTCTGACCCAGCTGTCCGCATCGGTGTGCTGCGGTCGCTGCAGGCGTGCGTCGATGAGCTGCCCATGACGGGTGGTCGCCCCGCCGTCGTGCTGGACCACATCGTGCACGTCATGCAGCTGCCGATCGCGAGTACCACCGCCACACGGGGTGCCGCAGCCGGGGAGGGCAGCACGGAGAGCGCGCGGGAGACGAGCGACACGCACGACGCGGTGGTGGTGCTCACGGCGCGGCTGCTGCGTGCGACGCACCGGGAGCGGAATGCGCCGCAGCTGCAGAGTATTCTTGTCTCCCTGTGGAAGCTCGTCGAGACGGCGCAGAGCAGCGGCGCCCCGCACCCGACGCTGGCGCTACGGCTGCTGAGTGTGGCAGCGCCGTACCTTCGCACCGTCCCGCTGGTGGACCGCAAGAACATGCGCGTCACGGAGGGTATCGACTTCTACTTGAACGGCGGGGGCGGCGACGCGCAGCGGCACCTCGCCTCGCGCGTGCTCACGAACATCCTAGCCGGTGTCCCAGAGACGCTCCACAGCGCGGCGGTGGCGACGGGGACGACGGCGGCCGCCAGCGGTGCCGGTGCACTCGTCACGGACGACGCGGACGTTGCCTACGCGCAGGAGTGGGTGAAGCAGACGTCGACCTCGGCAGAGGACATCACCCCGCGCACTGTCGTGTCTGTGTCGAACGTCCTGTGTGCCATCATGGCGGGCTACGGGGTCAGCGCGGTGCCTTTCAGCCTTACGTTTCTGTGGTCGCTGCAGCAGCGCTGTCTGCAGGCAGACCCGTCGAGCGCGTCGCTGCCGCCCTCCCCATCTGCAGCCTCCGTGCCGCCGCCCGGGCCACTAGACGACACCGAGAGCGTGGAGACGTCGAACGCGGTGGTCTCCATGGCACTGCGCGCCGCGAGGACGCCGACGTCCCCGCTGACGCGCGCGTGGCTGCACATGGTTGCTGCGATGCTGGTGTGTGCCGGGCGCGTGTACGGCATCCCGAAGCTGCAGGCGTACGGGCAGGAGGTCCTGGAGAAGCGTGCGGTTTCGAGGCAGCTCGCCACGTGCTTCGAGCTCGTCCTGCGCTTGCCGGAGCAGCCGGCGGACGGGTGCACAATGAGTGGGCTGCGCTACCTTGCCTCCGACAAGAGCCGCCCGCTCGGCACGGCCTTCACGGAGGCGCCGGTGCCGCGGCTGCCATCCTTCACTTACGTGTCCAACGTCATTGTCGACGCGGAGCGGCCCGATATCGCGATGGTGTTCGGCGCCAACGAGGAAGAGGAGCTCCACACCGTGATCGAGGAGGTCTGCTTCCAGCCGGAGAGCGAAGGGCACGTCGGCCTCGCCAGCGCCGTGGCCGTGCGGAACACCTCGATGACAGGCAGCGAAGTCTCGGCCGCCGCGGCCGCCGCACGCGCACGGCACTTCTCGCTGCACGTGCGCGACGAGGCGAAGGTGATCACGCTCCGCTCGTTGCGCATCACGATCGCTGAGAGCGCCACGCCAAGCGCGCAAGACGGCGGGGGCGCCATCCCCCTCAGCGCCGCCGCTGCCACCACCGCGCTGAAGGTCCGAGAGATCGCGGTGCACTACAACGTCAGCGCGGCGACGCAGGTGCTGCCGCCCGAGACGGCTGCGGCGCTGCCCCCGCTTCCACTCCTCCTGCCGCCGCGCGAGGACGATGAGACCACCGGTGGCATGAGCGAGACGAGTGATCGGCCCCGTGCGCTGTCACCGCCGCTGTACCCTGTCAGCTGCACCACCGCTGACGGCCGCTCGCGCAGCCTCGGTACGGGAGAGAGCCTGGGGTGGGTGAACCCGCTCGACGTGGACGCCGGCATCCAGGCCAGTCGCAGGGCACAGTCCGCCGCGACGCCGCCCTTCCGCCCACTCCCAGCCGCACGCTACGTCTTCATGACATAACCGTGCGAGTGCGAGGTGTGGGGGGGAGGGGAGAGGGGAGAGGGGAGAGGGGGGCGGCGAACGTGGAGGAGGTGGTCCGTCACGCAGCCACGGGCGTGCACCGACGAGCCTTGTGTGTACCAGCTTGATGGTGCTGCTCGTCCCTCCGCCCTCCGCCCTCCGCCCCCCCCCCCGCCACCCTCTCACCTTCCGCCCTCTGCCCTTCTGCATGACCGGCAGTGCCTCGCACACCACCACCACCACCAACACGCCTGGCATGGCCGCCGTGGGCGTGGTTGGGTGGGTGTGGTGTGAATATGTATGGCAAGCAACTGGACACTCCTCTGCACCGACGTCACGGTCCTCCTTCTCTTTGCTTTGCTGTGTTGTGTTGTTCTGTATCTGTACGACGTCACGTGTTCGCCGTCTCCCCCTCCCCCTCCCCCTCCCCACACACACACACACACACACACACACACGCACGGACACGCATTCCCTGTGGTTGTGCAGTATGTGTGTCTCACTGTGTGCAGTATGTGTGTCTCACTGTGTGCAGTATGTGTGTCTCACTGTGTGCAGTATGTGTGTCTCACTGTGTGCAGTATGTGTGTGTGTCTCACTGTGTGCAGTATGTGTGTCTCACTGTGTGCATGTGTGTGTGTCTCGCTTAATCAGTTTGTTTTTCTCTTCTTTTTTCTCCCCCCTTCGATGTGTCGCTGAGACGAGTGTGCAGCACTGCCGTGTGCGTGAAGGCGTGCCTCGCTCCCTCTCTTCCTTTCATTGCCCTCCCCTCTGCTTGTGTTCCCCCTCCCCTCTCCGCCCTTGTACATCTGTGTCGGCGACGTGGTGCACGTGTCTTTGTGGCGTGCTGTGCGTGTTGTGTATGTGTCTGTGTGTTGGCATGGGTGGCTCAATTATCCGCCCCATCTCTCTCTCTCTCTCTCTGTCTATGTCTATGTCTCGACGTTATCGATCTGTTACCTGTACCCTCCCTCTGCCCATCCCCCTCCCCCCTCCCTCCCCCCTCCCTCCCCCATCTCCGGGCCAACAGAGCCCTTGCCTCCCCACTTAGCTCCAGTCCCGACATCCTCTGCACGTCCACGCGGGGGCACGCTGGCGTGGTCTCCTCCTCGTCTCTCCCCCTCCCTTCTCCATGGTTTTGTGCCCCGTCGTGTGTGTTCCACAGACCTTTGTCACCACTGTGTTGCCTGCCCTTCTACCCACCACCGCCTCCCTTCTCTCTCTCTCTATCGCTCGGTCTGTGTTGCGTGCCCCGTGCAGCTCTCGTGGGACTGCTTGCTTGCCGCCTCCGCCTCCCCCCCCTTTCGTCCACTCCTCTGCCTTCTCGCAGCGACACTGAAGCGCCACCACCACCACCACCCATCATCATCATAACCCCCCCCCCCCCACCACCACCACCACCCCCACCCCCTCACACACACACACACACACACACAAACACACATCGTCACTCCTCTTTCTATCTCTCTCTTGTGTTCGTGAGCCTCAGTACTCCTGCGGCACGCACGTACGCACTCAACTCTATCGAAGTACAGCCGTTCCTCTCTCTCTATATATATATATACATCCACACACACACACATACACACGGACATCAATGCGCGCCTTCCCGCCATTTCGCACGCTGGAGGGTGAAGGACTTGATTTGCGCGTGTGTGCGCCGATCGAGGCACGCGATGCCGTCGCGCTGCTCTACTACTGCGGTGGCGACGAGAAGGCCTGCGTCGTGCAGCCGTGCAGCCTCGCGCTGACGCAGTTTCAAATTCACATTGGCCCGCTGGGCCGCAGCGAGTGCGTGGAAATGCCATACATGTCCATCGCCACGTGGGGCATCGCGCGGGCCTCGGCGGCGGTCATCAAGGCCTTCATGCAGGTACAGCTGCAGGCAGCCGATGAAGCGGCAGCGCGGGCGGCGTGCGGTGCGTCGCCAACATCCGCAGCCGTCACCTCACTCCCGTCCGCCGCCACGGCCACGCCGGCGCTCAGCCCACCGGCCGGGGCTACCGCGCCGCCCGCGCCGGTGCGCCCGCGCTACGCCGATCCAGCAGCCGCGCTGTTTGTGGTGACGCTGCAGTCGAAGCACGTGTGGCAGCACCGCCTCATTGTGCAGTCGGAGCGGCTGCTGAAGAACGTGCGCGCGCACCTCGTCATGGCGCACTGCCTGACGCGTGTGAGCGACCTGCCCGCCTTCACCTACGCCGGGGAGCGCCGCCGCGCGCAGCAGACAGCAGCAGTGGCGGACGGTGGCCGTCACGACAGTCCCTCACAGCCTGGCACTGGGAGCAGCGGGCACGGCGAGGCGGCCATGTGGCGCACAGAGTTCGGGTGGAACCTCTACTCCCCCCGCCGCGAGTTCGCGCGCCAGCTGTGCCGCGACGCCACCTGCCCCGTGCCGGTGTTGAGCGCCGAGTCCGCCGCGCAGGAGGGCTGCGTTGGGGTGCAGCACGACCTGCGACCCTGGTTCCACCTCGTCGACCTGCGCGACGAGGACAACGGCATCGGCAACACGCCCGCACAGTTCCTCTACTCGTGCTCGCCGACGTACCCGGAGCTGTTCCTCCAGCCCAACGCTATCGACCGCGAGCTGCTGCTGCGTGGCATGCCAGCCCGCTCCCGCGCGCGTGTCCCTGCCGTCTCGTACGTGTGCCTGCGCACCGGGGCGATGCTGGCGCGTGGCTCCCAGCCCCTGATGCGCTCCGCTGCACTCGGGGCCGACGCGCGGGTCTGCCACACGCTCGTCAACCGCGGGTACACCACGCAGTCCGCTACCTTGCGACGCAGCCCCGCTGCCGCCGCAACAGCAGCGGCCACGACGCCGACAGTTGCTTCGCCGCTGGCCACCGGCACGTCCGCCCCTGTCGCGGCGCGCCGCCAGCGTGCGAGCGGTGGCACCGGCCCGTCCAGCAGCTCACCAGCGGCTTCCCTAGTCGCGCGCCCCGTGCGTCCGCCGTCCCTCTTCGACGACGACTCCGACGACGATAACCCCGTCGCGTACCAGGGCGTCTGTGCGGCCTCCCCACCGCAGCCATCGGACGGCGCCGCCGCTCCTATTGCATCCGCATCCGCAATACCAGCCGGCACGGGCGTGAGCAGCCGCCAGGCGAGCACGGTGGTGACCACCCGACCCGCTGCAGGCACGGCTGGCACGACTGCGGAGGCGGGGAGCGCGGCCACGCTGCCAGTGACAGAGCTTTCACACGGCCCCGCGAGCACCACCGCCGCGGCGAAGATGCTGTTTGTGGCGGACTGCCGGCCTCAGATCGTCGCCGCTGGCAACGCGCAGCTCGGGGGCGGCTACGAGTCGGGCAGCCACTACACCTTCTGCGATACGAACTTCTTTGAAATCGACAATGTCTTCGGTGTCACCAAGGCCTTTGAGAAGCTGCGCAGCATCATCGCGAAGCACCAAGGCAACACGGCGGAGAAGGTGTTTCTGCGGCGCCTGTACGACTCGGACTGGCTTGCGATTGTCCAGCGCGTCCTCGTGTGCTCCGTGACGGTTGCCCAGTCCCTGCAGAGCGGCGTCTCGTGCCTCGTGCACTGCACCGACGGCTGGGACCGCACCTCGCAGTGCACGGCGCTGGCGATGCTGCTGGTCGATCCGTACTACCGCACAGTTGTTGGCTTCTGCACGTTGATCGAGAAGGAGTTCTGCTCGTTCGGCCACAAGTTCGCGGAGCGCTCGGGCCATCAGCTGCCGGGCCGCACCAGCGTGCACACACACTCGGGCGTGCTCAGCTCCGACACCGAGCACGGCGGCAACGCGTCGCGGCTGGACACGTCACCCATCTTCCTCCACTTCCTCGACGCGGTGTACCAGGTGTACCGGCAGTACCCCACCTGCTTCGAGTTCACGCCGGAACTGCTCATGTACTTGTCCGACGCCGTGTACGGCTGCCTCTACGGAACCTTCCTGTGCAACGCGGAGCAGGAGCGGCGGCTGGAGGGGGTTCGACTGCGCACGGCGTCCGTGTGGACCGACGTGCTGCGGCTGGCCCAGCGCGAGAAGCGCGGTGAGATGCCGCTGCGCTTTGTGAATGCTCGCTACGACGCCGCCACGGCCTGGCGCTTCATCTCGCAGCGCCGGCGTGCACACTGCCACGTGGACGGTTGCGGCTCGCGTAACGGCGAGGTCAGCGGCGGCACCGCCCCTTCCTCAGGCCTCCCTGCCGTGGCGGACTTCGTGCTGCTACCAAACTGCAGCAGCAAGCGGCTCGTCTTCTGGGAGGAGCTGTACACCCGCGAGGACGCCGACCACTACCTCAGCTACAACCCGAACGTGCACGACGCGCCAGTGACGCAGGCGATCTCGTGGGGGGCGGAGTTCGACCGCTTCCTCCTCGACGAGATCGCCGACGCGTGCGCGGAGCGCGTGGCGGAGGAGGCGTCGCTGAAGGCACTGGAGGCGTTCATGGAGACCGTGCCGTCGAAGTACGCCGCGGCGCTCGGGCAGCAGGGCCCGCGCAGTGCGTGGTGCGTGTTCGAGGCAGTCAACTGCTTCAACTGCTACAAGCCTTTTGGCCTGTGGAGCACCAAGACGCAGTGCGCGGCCTGCAAGCAGTACCTGTGTACCGACTGCCACGTCCACAGCTGCACCCTGCAGCAGTACTGAAGCAGAACATCGACGTGGCGCCGGCGTCGGCTATTCTGGGTTGGTTTACCTATGCACACGTATGCGTATTTTGTTTGGATGTGCATGTGCATGTATGTGTGTGTGTGTGTGTGTGTGCTTGTCTGTGTGTGAGCACACTTTTGATTGCTGGTCTCATGGGGAAGTCGCGGTGGCCACCTTCCCCCCAAAAAAAAACCCTTTCTTCCCTGTTAATTACTTCTCTGTCATGTACGTATTTGCCGCTGTACCGCCCAACAACGAGATGATAGCGCTGCCTGTGCCTCCCCCCCCCCCCCCCTCTCTCCCCCCCTCCCTCTCCCCCCGCTCGTAGAACGGTGCAGCAGGGGCTCTTCGCCTCCCCCCTCCCCCCAGTGCTACACTCTTTCATTTGCAAGCAAGGGCGGGGAGAAGAGGAGAAACCATCACCGCGTCCTGTTCCCGATCCCACAGCCGTGTCCGAATTCCTGGAGCAGCTTGACACACGTTGCGCATTCGTTCACCATCAACACCACTCCCCCCCCCTCCCTCTTCTCTCCATCTTGAACTTCTCAAAGTCCCTCCGTGTGCCACTACAACCACCACCACCACACACGCACACACGTCTATCCCATTGCCATGGTTCGAGGCAGCACGTCGACGGCAGCGCAGCGCTCCGCCACCCGGGCAGCGGAGCGGTGCGTCGTCGATGACGAGCTTGATAGCTTTGAGCGCCGCTTCACCCCCGCCAGCACCTCAGCCAACCCACGACGGCAGCGCTCGTCGGTGGCCCTGTCCGACTCCTCCCTGAGCGTGCTCGCAGCACTGGGGGCACCGTCCGCCGCCGCACGGCCGCCGCAGCGCACCATGTCAGGCAAGCAGCACAACTTTGCCTCGCCGGCGCTGGGCGGTGCGGCGCTGTTGGAGCGGCTGACCGTGATGCCCTTCAGCGGTGCGGCCGTGCACGGGGAGCGGACGGTGCTGGACGAGGCGCAGCAGGTGGAGGTGGCCGTGAGGTGGCTTCGGCGGTGCCCCACGCACACCCTGCAGCTCCTCCAGCAGCGTGTCCTGTGCGCGACGGAAAGCCTTTTCACGCAGCTGGTCGGGATGCCGCTTGATGCGCGGCGCGTGCTGGAGGCGACGGAGGCGAGTCAGCCGGCCTTCACGCGGAAGATGAAGCCCACCACCGACGGCGGGGAGGACGAGGAGGTGAGTGGGCCGACGTACGTCATGCCACCGCAGCCGCTCACCTTCGCGGACTTCGTCGGCACCTATCTGCGCGCCAGCCCGACGGGCGGCGCCGGAGCCTCCATGGCCGCGAGCAGCACCCCCGCCGCCGGCAGTGCGCCGTATCATCTTGTGCTGGACAGCGGGCGGGCACAGCCTGTGGCGCCGCTGACGTCGCTGCACGTGCCCTACGGCCTGCACCTCGTGGAGGACGTGCTGCGACGCTCCCCAATCTCCGCGTCCGCCTCCGCCGTGCACTCGGCGACGGCGACGGGGCTGGAGGACCACCAGCCGCTTCTCTCGCAAGTGGTGCACTGGGCGTCCTTCTTCGAGACGGTCTTCGACAACGCACGGGAGGGGCTCTGCCGCGACCCGATCAACCTGTACGTGGCCATCCTTCTCGCCTGCGCCGACCGCGGGGCGTGGGAACTGCACAACTCGTCGGAGGCGCTCGCTGAGGAGGCCGTTCAGCAGCTGCGGCTCACCGACGCATCCAGCGGGCGTCGGCCAGACGTGTGCGGGACCTGCCGCACGGAGGCCACAGTCCTCGCCGAGAGCTGCCGCAGCTACGTACGGCACACGCTTCGGACCAACAGCACGGCGCTGCAGTCGCGGCGCGACGGGCGGGACCGCACGACGACCGGCGCGCCAGCGACACGCTTCTTTCTCTTCACACCCGTGGTGGTGTGGTGGGCAGCTGCGTTTCTCCGGCTGTACCGCCTGCGCACCCCCACCGCCGCGCCGCATCAGGCTCTGTCAGCGGCACGACGCACGAGCGCCGCGACGGGGCTCGCCGAGGACTCGGCGCTGCTTGCCGATGACATTGTGAGCAGCGCTGAGGCGTACTTTATTCGCGACTGGATAGCCCAGGCCGCGGCGGCGGACAAGGACGGCTTCATCGCGCAAGAGGAGTCGGGTGGCATGCGCATCCCACTCACCTGTGCCACCCGCGCGCCGGCTGCGCTCTTCGGCTTCACCACGGAGAACGTGAACGCCGCCCTGGCCCGCATGACAGCGAGCATCGACGCGGCTGTGGTGGCTGGGGTCCCGATCCCGGTGGACACGCTGCTCACCGCCCTGCAGGACGACTTCGCCGTGGTGCCATACTATCTGACCTTCTTCTCTGGCATGTAGGGTCAGCTGTGACGTGTGTGTGTGCGGGGAGGGGGTGGGGACTGAGTGAACACCCCCCCCTCCCCCCTCCCCCCTTCCCCTTCTCTTGGCATGTCTCTCCTTCTCTTCTCTTGCCTGTTTCTCTTTGCCGGCCGCCACGGCGTCCCATCAGATGTTCAGTAGCTCTCTCCGTACCTTTGTCTCACCCTCCCCCCCCCCGTCCTCCCTCCTCCTCCTCCTCCTCTGACCGCGTCACGCCCTCCTGTGCTCCAGCAATCAACCCACAACGCGGTGCAGCAACATCGTCCTCAACTCCAGCCCCGGTGACCCCACGCAGTGGCACTCATCTCTTCGCGTCTGTAAGAGAGTTGTTGAGTGCGCTTCTTGATCCCCTTCGCCATCCTTCCCCTTCCTCGTCCTCATCCTTCTGCCCTCCGCCCTCCATCCACCAGCAGCTGCAGCCACTCGCTTCACGACTTCGTCTTCCCCCACAAGAGTACAGGTTCGCCTTTCCTTCTTCTCTCCCCTCCCCCCTACCCAGCCAGCCAGCCCCCCCCCCCCCCCCGTGCACGTCCACCGCGTTATTCGCAGCTGTCGGTAGCGTTGCTACACCCACTCGCACACACACCCACACACACCTTTTTCTCTCCCCTCCCCCTCTCCATTTCTCTTCCGCCCTTCCATACACACGCGTTTATTGTTGTTGCTGAGCACGATGCCGGTTGTCGACGTCGCGGTGCTCTGCGCCACGGACATTAACGGTGTGTCCCGGCGCAAGTCCTTCTGCGTGTACGTGCGCCTGCAGGGGCAGGCCATTCGCACACGTTCAGCCGAGCCCAGCAGAACCGGCGAGGCGCGCTTCGGGGAGCGCTTCCGCTTCCAGTACAGCCGCGACACGAGGCGCCCAGGCCGCAACCGCATGTTCGTCGAGCTCTGGGTCAAGTCCCTCTTCTCGCAGTCGTGTGTGTCGGTGGCGTGGCTCGAGATGGACGAGCAGCGCTTCGTCCGCGGGCAGCAGATGCGCGTCAACGTGCGCGGCACCTTCGAGGGCAAGAGCGCCACGATCAGCCTCGCTGTCACGCCGCTGGACTTTGGCGACGCCCCCGCCTACGCCCCGCCGCAGGTGCCAGCGCCGTACCCGCCGCCGCCCGCAGCGGCCTACAGCCGTCCCGCTGAGGGCATCCCGCTGGAGGCGCCGAGCCCGTACACCACCGCGGCGTACGCCCCCAACTACGGCGGCGTTGTGCCGGACCCGCAGCAGCAGTGCCACCAGTGCGAGGCGGCCCCACTGCCCCCGCAGCCGCAGGCCTTCGTCGGCGCCTCCCTGCCCCCGCCGCTCTTCCCGGGCTTGGCGCAGCAGTCGGCGCCGCCGGTGCAGTACCCCGAAGCGCTGCCCTCTCACGGGCACGAGGGCAACCTGGGCGGCGGCCGCGACTACGTCTCCGACTACCCGCAGAAGCCGCCGAAGCAGCTCTAAGAAGGAAACCCCCCACCACGAGTAAGGAGGTCCCGGATGGGCTCGCAAAGTGCCGTGTCGGTGCATGCGTGTGTCTGCGTGACTTGAAGTATTTACGTTTGTTGCCTCGAGAGCGAGTGAGAGAGAGAGTGATTGTGTTTGTGTGTGAGTGTGTGTGTGGAGGGCGGGCGGGCGATCACCTGATGCCCCCATCTCCTCCTCGTTCCCCTTCTTCCCCCCCCCCCGTCATCTCCCCGATATCCTCTTCGGCGGTGTGCCCCGACACCGCGTCGCTGGTTGTTGCTGCCCGTGTACGTGTGTGTGTGTGTGTGTGTGTGTATGTGTGTGTGTGTTTCTGGTTTCCTCTTGCTTTCCCTCCCTCCCTCCCCCTCCCCACGAGATGCGCTGCGTGGTAGTGCGCCTGTGTGTGTGTGTGTGTGTGTGTGTGTGTACAGCTCAACGTGGGTGCTGGCTTTATTGCGTCCGTGGCGGCGACAACGTGAGGACATGCCATGGTGAACCGCAGTGTCTCGTGTGCACCAGCATTGTGTCGAACTGCCCCTCTTGATCGTTGGTGTTCCCTTCCCCCCCCCCCTCTTCATCCATGCAGAACGCGCGTCTGCAAGCGCTTTGGGCTCGGGCCGCGTTCGCGCCCATTTTGCCTCACTTTCTGATGTGCGTGTGTGTCTGGTGCGCATGCTTGCTATATGCCCCTCCCCCCCCCCCTTCCCCTTTAGCACCCCCTCCCCAACTTGCTGGTAAACACCAAAAAAAAAAAATGAATGACGCTGACTGCGTGCCGCACCCGCGAACCAACCGACCCCCCATGCCTGACGCCCCCCGCCCTCCATACCCCACGCCCTCCTTACTTCACGCCTCTGCGGACCCAACCGCGCCACCCACACACAAATGGGCGCCAGCTCGCATGGCGCCCACCCACCCCGGCTGGGACACTCGGCAGGCCCCACACCCTGGGCCGTGGCCCACCCGGCAGCCCCCCCGGGGCGGCGAACTGGGCGAAAGACGAAGAGGAGGGGGGAGGGGGGCAGCGGTGGAGCAGAGCGCGGGGGGGAGGGGGTGACAGGGCACGACACAGGCAGGGCAAGGTTCATCTTTGCACCGCCACACAGCCGCGCCGCACGGGTCGGGGAAAGCGGTGTCGTTCCGTTGGTGTGATCTGTTTGTGCTTTTGTGCGGGGAGGGCGGCGGCCCTCTAGACAGGCGCAGCGCAGGAGGCAGACACACACACAAGCACAGGTAACGTACAAGTACACACACACGGACGTCAGGCGGCGGGCAGGAGGGCGACGGTGCGCTTCAGCAACGCATGGAAGCGCAGCACCGTCTCCTCCAGCTCCAGAATGCGCTGCTGGGCGTCGGCGAGACTGCCGCGCTGGTTGACGGAGAGGGACTGCTGGTACGCCTCGACCTGCCGCTGCTCCTGGCGCAGCGTCTGCAGCTGCACCTCAAGGGAGCGCACCGCGTGTGACAGCGAGGCGGCCTCGGCACTCGTTAGAGGGTCGCTGCGAGGCGGCAGGAACGGCGGCGGCGCAGCGAGGGGAACGGCAGCAGCCGACATCGTTGTCGGAGCCGCTTGTGGCGGTGGGTACGCTGCGGGCTGCGGTGGTGGTAGTGGTGGCGGCGGCTGCGTGGCTGCGGGGTGCCGCTGGGGGCCGATGTCGGTGAAGGCGTCGTGGTACTCCACCGGCGGCGGCGGCGGCGGGCGCTGCCACCACACCGTCGCGGACGCCGGTGAGGCCTGCGTCGCAGCCGCAGGCGACGAAGAGGCCACCACGGTGCGGCCCCGTCCGGCCGCCTCGCGGCTCGTGGCGCGGCTCTCGTGTGGTGTAGCGGCAACCGCGCGGCGGCGGTGCATGACGTGCAGCACGGCGTTCGTGGCGATGCGGTAGTAGTGCAGGGTGGCCCTGTCGTTGAGCTCCATGTACCGCCAGAGGAGCCGCAGCCGCTCCGGGCCGCACGCCAGCCGCCGTCCCGCCGCGCCGTTGTCGCCATCCTGGGGTGCGCCGCGGCGCTGCTGGCGCTGCATCTCCTCGCACAGCATCCGCTTCACCTCCCACACCGTCGTCGTCTCGTGGCAAGCTATCACGTACGTGACGGGGCCCACCTCGCACTGCAAGTTGAGAACCGGGCCGCGCTTGAGCAGGCACACCAGCCGCACGTACGGGTCGCCCTTCAGCAGCAGGCAGCCGTTGTCGCGCAGCGTGCGGTCGGGGTGCACCTGCTGGCGGTTGTGCAGCAGCAGCTGCACCTCGGGCTTCATCTTGAAGTAGTCCTCAATGGCCAGCTGCAGGGCGCGCAGGGGGGCGTCGATGTCGAGCTCCACGTCGAAGTACTCGCCGTGAGCATCGAAGACGCGGACCGGGACGATGGGCGTCAGTTGCACCGACACCGGCGCCGCCGCCGCGGCTGGGCTGCTGCTCATGTCTGTCCAGGTGCTGGAGAAGAGGAGAAGAGAAGAGGTTCGACAAGAGGTTCTGCGTGTCGCTTGTGAATCTGCAAGGCACCCTCACGCTCCGTCTCTATTTGATGCCTGTGATGGTGGGCTGTCTATGAAGGACGGGCTGCACGCTGCAGACCGCGCTGCGCCACCCCCGTCGTCGCCGGTTGAAGGCCGGGCGAGGGACGGAAGAGGCGGGGATGAGCGGTAGAGTGCGTTGCACGGCTGCGGCGGCGGCGTGTCGGTGAGCTCGGCTCAGGCCACGACGCACACACACACACACACACACACACACACAAGCACACGCCGAGGTGCACAGCTTCTGGGTACGGAGCCCGGGCTCACACATAAAAGGCAAGAGAGAAAAAGATAGAGAAGGGAGGAAGGGAGGCGAGGCGTGGAGAGTGGGGAGTGTTGTGGCGCCGACAGCGCTGCTGTGTGCGCTCTCTCCGCGGTCACGTCGAGAGGGGGAGGAGGGGGCGTGCAGCAGCACAGCACAGCACAGCAGCCCTTACCTGTTCACACGCAGAGACGGCACTGTCATGTTGACCACTCGCTAACGGTGACTTGATCGCCTTCTTCGGCGTCTTGTTCTCGTTGTGTTTCCGTCTTGCTCTGGCCACACAATTACAGTGCGAACGACGAGAGAGAGAGACAGGGGGGGGGGGGGGTAAGACGACGGAGGACAACAGGGTGCTGCAGCCACACACGTACGCACGGCAAGTCACACACACACACATCCAAAACACAGCTGCACAGACGGCTTCTATTTCGACGAGGGACGGGAGAGAGCGGGAAAGCCAGCTGTCTCCCTCTCTCGCCTCCTTCGTCGGCTTTCTGAGCGTCGCTCTGCCCATCAGATTACGGGGCCGGCGGGGCCTGCTTAAAGCGCTCCTCGCGGCGGCGCAGCGTCTCCTCGTCAATCGCGAAGATCGGCGCCTGAATCGCCGGCGCGGGGGCCGACGGGTTGCTCATGTTGATGTTCAAGCCAAAGCGCGCGGCACGGCGGATCAGCGCCTCCTGCGTCGCGCTCAGCGGGTCCAGGCCGGCGGCGGCACGCTGCTTCTCCTCGTCGGACAGGCCGCTGAGAAGGCGGTTGATGACGCTGGCCGGCACGCCGGCGGCGCGGCTCTCGCCCTCCGCCGGAGCCGGGTGCCACTTGCGCGGCGCCAGCGACGCCTTCGGCTTACGGAGGATGCGGTTGAGGCGGTGGGTGTTCTTCGGCTTCAGCTCCGCGGCGACGGCCGGCGCTGCTGCGGCGGCGGCGACCTGCGGTGCAGACACGGACTCGGCCTCGGTGGACATGCTGGCGTGTGTTGGAGAAATGGTACGGGGTGGGGGGAGGGGGAGTGGAAGAAGCACGAGAGCGCGGGGGGTGCTGATGTGGGAGGGATGTGAGGGTATGGAAGGAGGAGGAGGAAGGGAGGTGGGGCACACCAACTGAAAATAGGTGTGCGTGAAGGGGGAGGGAGGGGTGGGGGCGGTGAGTGGAGGGGACACACGTGGAGCAGGGGAGGTGAAAGCACGGCTTGGCTCCTCTCATGAGCTGGCCTGGGCTGCTAGCCGCTGCCTCGCTCTGCAACCGTCAGTCGTTTTTTTTTTGTTCAGGCGTTGAGAGCCGGTGGGTGCGTCACCCCACCCTGTGAGCGGTATGCACCTTGCCACAGACCTTCCGAGGTGTGACCAAGAGATGCTTGGTTGACACTCGAACAGTTCTTTTTGGGGGAAGGAGGACATGTGCTGCTGACACGCAACTTGCATCATCAGGAGCGCGGGAGAACGGTGGCGGTGCTCTACAAGGGGGGCCGCGGCATGCACAACCGCTGACGAAGGTAAGACGGAAGGGGAAGGGAGGGATGCGGTGAACACACGCACACACGGTACGCCACGCCACACTAAAGCCTTGGGACACAAGGCAAGGGGGAGAGAAGAAGATGACAAGTGCGTCGGGGTCAGTTGTATCCAAAGCCGCTGAGAGTCCGAAAAGAAGACGTTTTGCACACACACTACACACGACAGATACACGCACACACACACGACAGCGATCACCATTGGGCCTGTGGTGCTGGCAGGCTGGAGAGAGAGGGGTGATGTGTGTGTGTGCAGAAATATATCTGAGATACGCGCGCTTAGGAAGGAGGGAGGGGACAGAGAGAGAGAGGGGGGGAAGGAGGGAGGAAGAGGAGCAGCAGCGAGATGGGATGGCTCGGTCACCGTACGCGAGAGCACGTCCCACCATCACACAGGCGCACGCATCCCTCCTCATCCCTCCTTTCACTCTTTGGCTCTCCGTCCACGCGCACACGCCAACGCTTGCAGAGGGAGAGGGGGGAAGAAAGAAAGAGACGGGGTTAAGAGGGTTACTCCCTTCCTCTTCTAATAGACGGGTCGGCACGGAGACACACACGAGCCAGCCAGCAAGCCCCCCCCTCCCCCACCCCTTCAACACACACACACATCAAAGCACATAGACAGACAGACAGGGAGGGAGGGAGGGAGAGAGGGTGGGTTGTCCTACACAGAGAGAGGGGGAAAGAGAACGAGAAGGACAAGAGAAGGCGGTCATTGCGCATACGTTTTGTTGACTTTTTTTTTGTTAATATGCTCAGCACCATCGAGCGCCCGCCGTCGCAACAGTGACGAGCACACCACAGGGGCGGCACATGCAGACGTGGAAGTACGTGTGGGTGTCGGTGTCGGTGTCGGTGTGCCGCGCGCACGCAGTCGTTTTCGTTCATGAAGAATCAATCAAGAGAGAATGCCATGCGAAGGCATGTATATGATGTGGGAGGAGAAAAAGAGAGAACGACGGGGAGATCAACGTGCAGCGCTGCGGTCTGCCAATGGCGGGAAGGAAGGAGGAGGAGGGGGGGAGAGAGGAAAGAACACAGCGGAGCGGAGCGGGGGAAGCGCCATCTCGTCAACAGTCGCGTGATGTGTGTGAGTGGTGGAGGGGCGATGAGCGAGAAAAGCGATCCAGCTCACACGCATACACACACCATCACCAGCAAAGGAGGAGGGGGGGGCTCTGGAGGAGAAACAAGGTAAGAAAACAAAAAGCGAGGTGTATGACGTGGACAGTCGGCCACACAAGCGAAGACGTGCGTCGATGACGGCGTCTGGACAGGAACGCATATATACGGGAGGGAGGGGGGTTGCATAAGTGTAAGAGAGCAAGACACACACACAAAGAGAGAAGGAGAAGGCGAGAGGAGAGGAAAGACGCACTGGACACCAAGATACACGAACAGCGACCGCCGCCTGTACATGAGGCCCCTCGTCGGGCAGCACACAACGCACTCACCCACACACACACACACACACACACACACAGAGAAAGCCAGCAGCGGAGGAGGTGGAGGATGGGAGGGGGGAGGAGGAGCACAGCTACCCGCCGCTCAGCGCACACGCCAGTACAGACGCACGATCATTAGCCACAGCAGACGCCCAGCAGCACGGCTGCCGAGACGGACACCCAAGCACGCGTGTGGCACAGGAGATTAACCGCCAAGACGACGGCAGAAGGAAAGAAGTGGAAACGAAAAAAAAAAGAGAGAAGGTGCGGGTGCCTTGCGGAGGACACACACACGGGGTAAGTGGGAAGAAGACGTCTGAGCAGAAACCAGGAGAGATGAAGGGACGAGAGCGTGAGTCAAGAAAAAGCAGCAGCCACACACACACACACACAGAGAGAAATACAAACAAGGAACGCGGAGGCCAAGGGAAGGAAGGGGGAAGGGAGAAGGGGACACCGCAGGACAGGCAAAGCAAGTCATCGGGGGGGGGGGGGGGGGACAGCGCCTGCACGGCAGCACCGAGATGGGCATGACGGTGAAGAGGGCGTCTGTGTGTGTGTGTGTGTGTGCAAAGAGAGAGAGACATCACACACATACATTACCCAGCACAACAGGAGGGCAGTAGCGTGATGGAAGAGAGAAAGAAAGAGAGCGGCTCCTGAAGAAGTCTATGAGCTTTCAGACGTCTTGTGTGGGTTACGGATGGGGAAAAATAAGGTGGAGGGGAGGCGTGTGTGTGTGTGTGTCTGTGACAGAGCGCCGACCATGCGCGCCATCAAGGACGCCTTTGTACGTCCCTTCTGTTGTTTTGTTGTTTACTCGGAGGGTGTTCGGGAGTGCTGTGCACGCCGACACCCGCGACGCAACTGCTTCCCTTCGTGGCCTGTTGCCAGGGGGGAGTACACGATGAGGTCATGCTGGAGCTGCGGGAAGCAGGCCTGGCGGGCTCATGCGTCTCGGGTGCAGGCCGGCACAGGCCAGTGCCAGCAGCAGCAGCAGCAGGAGCACCAGCAGCCAGGAAGGAGGAGGAGACCGTCGTGTAAAGCGAACGGAGGCTTCCTCTCTCCCTCCCTCTCTTTCTATTTGCCTGACCCGCTCCCCCCCCCGCTTTAGTAATTGGCGCCGGCGTAGTCGGGCACGTCCCTGTCGACCGCCGCCGACGGCTCCTTCACGTACCAGTGCGTCTGCGAAACAATCGGCTGCTTCAGGACGCGCTGGTAGAGGTCCGCGTTGTGGTACAGCTTCGAGTACATGCCCCACGCAACAAAGGACAGCGACGTCGAGCAGCCGGTGTTTAACGGAATGCGCTGACCGGTGTGCGTAAAGTGCACCAGCTCCGGCGGCAGGTGCGGCACGACGTCGGCCTGCAGGAAACACGGAAGTGCCGGTAGTTCCCTGGCAGCGTCAGCAGCTCCGCGAGGGGGTCGCGCTGATGCTCGTCCCCGGGGTGCAGCAGCGCGTGCGGCGAGGCGGCCGGCGACGGCGATGCGTGCAGCGCTGCCTCGCGAGCCTGGTCCTCGCGCGACCGCCTGACAGAGGATCGCCAGTGCGCGCGCCAGTCGACTGCGAGCACGCGCGGCGAGGCCATCGTGATGACGGTGATGCGGCGGCTGGGGCGCTCCGCGGCGAGCTCAAGCCCCGCGAGCTGTGCCAGCGCGCCACCGAGGCTGTGGCCGACAAGAATGATCTGGTCAAAGTCTGCGGCCACCTCCTTGAAGGGGATCGTCTGCACAAGCCCGTAGAAGCCCTGGTGCACGTACGGCTGGGCCGCCGGCGCGGCCGCAGCGCCACACCCGCCGCCGAGCACCCACTCGCTGGCGCTCCGTCGGAGGGGGCTGAGGGGTGCCGACCACGCCGTAGCTGGCGGGCAGCGGCACGGGCCAGTAGTTGAAGTTGGTGATCCAGTTGCGCCACGTGTTCGTGCCGACAAAGCACAGGATCAGCTGCGGTTTGCGGCCCGGACTCTTTTCCGGATCATGCCGAGGCAGCGCGTCGTGTGGTTGAAGTCGGGCAAGGGGAGAATGGTGATCTCGTGGGCGATGGTGCAGCGCTCCTCCACGGACTTCTCCGGCCGGAACGCGTCGATGGCGGCGGCGATGCGCTTGCGCTGGTCCATCGTGATGGCATCCACCTGCCCCTTCTCCAACTCGTACGAGAGGGAGCAGAGCTCACCGACGGCCTGGACGATGCGAGCCTGCACGGGCACCGTCTTGTGGCGCACCAGGTCGTGGAACACCATCCGGGTGTGCTCCGTGATGTCGGACCAGCCCTGCGCAATCGATATCGACATGATCACGCGCAGCACGTACTCCGCCGGGCTCGTCAGGGGACCGGTGGCGCTCGTCGGCGTCGCGGATGCCGCAGTAGGCGCGGCGGCGGCGGCAGCAGCGGCGTACGAATTGTTGTTCACCGCATCGCCAGCCCTTTCCGTGCTGACTGCTGGTGCTGCGACTGAAGCTGGGGCGGGAGCGGGTGTGGCGACAACGTCGGCCCGCGGCGTGATGAGCTCGCGCTCCTCGGCGGTGCCGACGAGGCGGGTCTCGATGGAGCGCACGAGCAACAGAATGGAGCCAAACAATTCGTTCTCCTCATCCCGCGTCAACGCAAGGTTCAGCGTGCCGGGCGGCGGACTCTTGCTGCTCCCGGTGCGGCCGGTGCGCCGCGTGACTTCCCTCGCGTGCTCGCGCAGCAGGCGGTGGTAGCGGCGCTGCAGCTCCCCAGCGGCCTCGACGAGATCCTCGACCGAGTCGCATAGGGGCTGCCCGGCAACACACGAGGTGTCCAGGCCCCTGCCAATCTCCGGGAAGTACCACTCTCGCATCGTCAGGAGGAACAGCGTCGCACCAAGGAAGGGGATGCCGAGGGCAAAGCGCAGGAAGCGGCGCAGACGCGGGCCGACAACGTAGAAGTACACATCCAGCCCCAGGCGCGCCACGCTGAGGCCCAGCTCCACCGCAATAGCCACCGTCGTGGCCGCCGCCACTAGCCCCAGCCGCGCCGGCCGCTCCACCACCGCCAAAAAGTGTTCAAAGCGGCGCTGCACACGGCTCGACACAGTCAACGCGGCGGACGAAGCCGATGACGCCGATGACGCCGATGCGGAGTACGGCGAAGACGACGGTCGTGCAGAGAGAGGCGCCACGAGCGAGCCGGCGAACGTCAGCGCTGCCCTGCTGGTGGCGGTCATCGCCCGCGGCATGACGATCCATGAGGCGACAGCAGACCGGCGGCCGCCGCGGCTGCGGCTGCGCTTCGCCTTCTGGGCCGCTGCGGCCGCCTCCGTGACGCGCCGCAGAAGTCGGGACGACGGCGATGACGTCGCGTTGAGGCGTGTGGCGGTGCGCAGGGCGGCAGTGGTGGCGGCGGCCTTAGCGATGGAGGTGGGCCGGTGCATGCTGACCCACCGCGTTGGCAGCCGCCATGGCTGGCTGATGTGGCAGAGGTAGGAGGCCCGCATCGGCGTACTCGGGAAAGAAGGGGGGAAGGGGGGGGAGAAAGGTCACACTGCCACCACCACCGTTCAAGGACCTTCGACACGCGTTCGCCGTGGCTGTTGCTGCTGCCACAGTGAACCCTCGCGGGAAGCTGGGGGATGCGAGATCAAGAAGAGAGCTGCGAGGCACAATCTCTGTCGCCGTCAGCCAGGGTCTCTGTCTCTGCGTGTGTGAGTGGGCGGTGAACGGGAAGGTGCGAAGAATGCGAAAGGTGTATCAGCGGGGTAGGTTTGAAAAGACTCAGTGGTGGTGATGGTGCGTGTACGTGTCACCTCCGTTAAGGACAAGAAAGGGGGGGGGGGTGGCGGGCCTGTGCCCAAGTCGTCACCGATGGAGAGAAGCGATGTCACACACCCGCACACGCGTTTGATGGAGGATCGAGAGAGACGTGGCTGCGCTTGATGTGGGACCGTGAGGAGTGTGAAAGACACGGGAACGAGAGAGAAAGAGCGAGAAAGACAGGGCGTGCGGCGGTGCCGCTGCTGCACAAGTTGGTGATAAAGGAGGGGTTACACGGCTTAAAGTGGCGACGTGGAGGAGGAGGGGGAGGAGGGGGGAGTGTACAGCGGGGTGAGGAGGGGAAGCGAGCGACGCTACACAACAAAGACATACACACACAAACACACACCGAGAGACACAAAGGATAGAGAACAAGTGAAGGAGAGCGCACGCACACGAAGAGAGACGAGGCAAGTGAGATAAGACGCTGGACGAGTTTTTCGTGGTGATGCAAGACAGGGAACTGGGCTGGTGAGGGAGGGGATGCGAGTGCGAGTGGGGAAGGGGACGGGACGAGTTCCAGCTGATGCCACTGGTAGCAAGCACGCAGAGACGGCAGATGTGGCAGCGAAGGAGGAGGTGGAGGAGAGAGAGAGAGAGGAGACAGTGAGACAATGGTGGGTGGGTTGGGGAGAGGTGTGCCATGGGCCGCATGGCGTGCGATGCACCCTTTTCACATGAGCACCACCTTGTTTTCGACAGGGCAGACAAGTGATGCAGCGACGCGAGCATCGCTCGGTGAAGCCTGGCGATGACCGCCCGGTGTGGGAGTCCAAGGCCGAAGCAGACCAAGAGGTGGACGACCTCTGCTCCTCTTTTGGGGGGTTGAAGGCGGGAAGGAGGCCTGGAGAGATGTAACGACAAGAGGAGGACGCCAACACACACGCGCACTCGCACGTACACACACACACACACGCCTAAAAGCATGTGTGCTTGCGCGGAGTCTGCTCGCAGCAGCACAACGAGAAGGAAAAAGGAGGGGGGAGGGAGGGGAGGGGGAGGGAGGGCTGCCTACTGAGGAATGAAGCCGAAGCGGAAGAGGAGGAACGCTGGAGACTGCGACGCGTTGTAGCGCAGCCCAACCACCTCGCCAGCGTCGATGTCGCGCACCGCACGCAGCTCGGCGCAGCTGCCGATGCGGCTGTCGCGCGTGTTGACCTCGACCTGCACGTTGCTCGATGGGACGTGCGGCGTCATGTCGAGCAGCGGCACCAGCGTTGGGACGAGGTGGTACTCCTCGGCGTCCGCAGGGTTGCCCATCAGCGAGCTCACGATGGACTTGAAGCGGCGGCGCCAGCGCGTCTGCAGGTCTGCTTGATCCACCGTGGAGAGCGCCGTGTAGCTGAGGGTGGAGCCGACCTGCTGTGGGGCGAGGCCCTCCTTGGGCAGCATGTGCATGCGGCTGAGCACGGTCCGCAGGGCCCAGTACGCCAGCTGGATGGGCGGCACCTGCGGCGTGCCCCAGCCGCGCAGCATGCGGTGAAGGATGGCGAGCATCTCCTTCTGGTAGTCGTCCCACTCCACGAGCAACAGCGGGTCGAGGACGTCCTTGTGCGCCTTGATCACCTTCGCGTCATCCATGGCGGGGTGCCGCAGCAGGTTATAGTAGTCGGCGTTGGGGCTGTCGGGGTTCATGTGATCGACAGCGATGAGCAGCGCAAGGTAAACCTGCTCGTACAGCACCGGATCGCGTATGCTGCGGGCGTTCATGAGATGCCGCACCGCGTCGAAGGTCGGCGGCTGCGTGTCGCGCACAAACGCGTTGTGCCGCAGCAGCTGCTCTGCGGAAATCGCGAAGGGGCGGAGCGGAACAGACAGCACCGTCGTGCCCTCGCGGATCGGACACTTGGCCACCAAGCCACGGAAGTCCTCCTCGGACGGCTTCACCGTGACACCGTCAAAGCGCGCACCCGCCGCCGTCATCCGCCGGCACAGCGCCTCCACACGATCCGCGAAGGGTGCAAAGGACTCTGCGCCGGGCGTGGCGGTCGACGCCGCTGCTGCAGTTGTTGATGCGGCCGAGGCAGCCGCACCAGCAGCAGCAGCCGTCGTCAGCCGCCAACAAGAGCGCTGCAGCATTGGCTAAATAAGCGGCACGTCCGTGCCGTGTGTGTGTACGTGTGTGCGGAAAGGTGGCCTCGTGTGGAGAGATCCGAGTGGAGTTCA
>OY992811.1:4187092-4231268 GCA_963921375.1 Tiliacea citrago
GCGCTTGTGTGCAGGTGCAGCACCGCTTTGCGCGGCACGGACCCCATCATCGTGTCTAGTGTCAAAGGCTTTTCACCGTGGAAGAGTGTGCCCTCCACGGTGCCCAGAGTCGCCGCCTGCTCCTCCGAGATGGCGGCCTCCATGACGTGGCGCAGCACCACCGGCACCGGCGTCGCCTTGCTCACCGGCACGGCAAAGGTCTCGCCGAACGCGATCACCTGCACCGTATACATGTCGCCCTCCGACGTGGATGCGGCACCATCGCCCCTCTCGCGCACCGCAGACGGCGCACGGAGCGATGCGGAGGCGGACCGCAGCCTTTGCATGAAGGACGGCATGTCGTTCTCCTCTTTGTTTGGGAGGGGGGAGGAGGGGGGGTCTGTTGTGTGTGTGTGTGTGTGTGGATGTTCTGTTCAATGAGCACCGCTGCTGCACGAGCGCGTAGGAGGTACGCAGGTTCGGGGCGGCGAGTTGTGCGGATCTATGAAAAGCAGGTAAAGGAGTGCGCGTGACGCGCAAAGTCTAAGAAGGGGAGAAGGAGAAGGGAGAAGGGCTGGGACCTCAGCCACAGGAACGCTTGTGTGGGTTCGTGTGTGGCGGGGTCTCGCTAGCGGGTGTCCGTCTAAATGTGCGCGCTACGCCCCGTTAAGGAAGCACCGGCGATTGCCACTCCGCGTACTCCACCGATGTGTCCGCGAGGAGAAAGGAGCGTCTCGGACGTAACGGGGGGAACACCGAGGCAGCGGAGGAGGAGCTGTTGCCCTATGCGTCTGTAGAGAAGAAAGAAAAGAACGAGGGAGGACACACACAAGGGGGAAGGGACGAGGAGGCACACAGAGGAGGGGGGGGGGGGTGCTTGCGCACGTTGCGACGTGACGTGTCTGCAGGGTGTGTGGACGATGAAGGTGGAAGAGAGAGAGACAAAGGTGGGGGAGGAAGAGTGGGTGTGTGGGGGATTCTGCCGCTCGAGTCCCTCTCCCTGTTACGTATCCTCGTTTTTTTTTATCTGCCGTACGTGGTGCAGTCCAACGAGTGGATTGGGGAGGAAGCACCAAGGGGAGCGTCAGCCCAAAGGGTCAAGAGCCCCGGAGGAAGATCACTCGTTGTCGAGGGTGGGGAGGGGGAGGGGGGCAATCGGATGCGTCTCGGTACGGCGGATAGAAGGGAGGGGAGAGACGGATCTGTGGAGTCGTTGTTCTTGTCTTCGCCTGCCTTCTCGACGGACACGTTTGGTGTGTGCGTAACCGAGGGAAGGGAAGGGAAGGGAGTGGAGGGGAGGGACAACGCAGTCGGCAACGGTGTGGCAGCCACTGTCGCTGTGCACTGGGGGGGAAAGGGGAGGGGAAAGGGGAGGGGAAAGGGGAGGGGTGAGTGACAAGGGGGGGAGGAAAAGGAGGGTGCAGGAAGGCGGCTCGACGTGAGCCCACGCAGCACCTGTCGTTGTTGTGCAGTCCCACATCAAAGCAGCAGGTGGAGGCCGTAAGGAGAGGGGAGGGAGAGGGAGAGCCTGGCTGAGTGCACCGAGGTATCTCACCTCGCCACCCCTTTTGCGCATGAGACATGTCTTGCAGCCGTCAGACGGCATTGGTGGCATGTACCTTGTTTGTGTCTGTCTGTGTGTGTGTGTGTGTGTGATAACATCTCGCTTGTTCTACCCTTCCTGTGTTTGTTTCCTGTTGTTGCGGTAGTCGTTGCCTCCACGGAGGTCAGGGGGGGGGGGAGGAGGGCGGAGGGGGGCGACGTAGATGCGTGCACGTGTGGGGTGCGGACTAGGCGCTGCCCATGCGGAACTGCAGCGAGGTGGCGACGGAGTTCGAGTTGAGGTAGCGCTCCGCCTCGGTCGCCACCTCCAAGCCCTTCGTGAGCACCAGAGGCCGCTCTACCCCGTCGAACAGCTCCGTCGCCGCAGACGGTTGCAGCGACTGACGCGTCGCCATGAGCCGCTCCAGCAGCAGCGCCTCCTCCTCCGCCGCACTCGGCGCCAGACGCGCACGGCTCTGCACAACGTCTGCGTACACCTCGAGCAGCTGCAGCACTGAGGGGCGCCGCGGTTGTGTCGTCCTGCCCAGCGGAGCCGCAGCCACGCTGAGGTGGGAGGCCGAGGCGCTGGGGGTGGCGTACCCCTCCTCCTCCACTCCGCCACCCATGCGGGGGGAGGTGGCGGAGGAGGGCGAGTCGCACACGCCGGCGTAGGTCTCATTCGCGAGCGGCGGTGACCGACTGCCCGAGTTGCGCGGCGACATCGACGTCGCCGCGGTGGCCACCGTGGCCGTGGCACTAGCAGGAGTAGGGGTGGTGGTGTTACTGGAGGTATCAGCGAGCGGTCCTCCGGCATGCCACTCCACGACAAGGGCCGGCGGCGGGGTGAGGAGAAGGCGCACGAGCCATTCCACGAACTCGCCGAGCGACACGGCGCCGCCGGCGACGGGGGTGAGCGACATGGACGGCGTCGCAACACCCGCGTGTTGCGGGGTGAAGCCCGAGTCCCGCGCCCCACCCACCACCGCGAAACGTCGCGCCGCTGTTGCTGCTGCCGCGGAAGGGCCGCCGTTGCCGCCCTGCAGCGCCGCGTAGAGCACAGCCGCCATCGCCAGCGCGGGGTCCGCGGCGTAGGAGGCGGCGCCGTGCGCCGGCGGCACGGCACGCGCCGCTGTGACCACATCCGCGCTTGCGGCGGTGACGGCGGCGGCAGCAAGCCAGCTGGGCTGGAGCGGCGACGACGACGACACCGGGCCGCACCGCGCAGCCGCTTCCGTCCACTCCTGCTCATCAAACTGGACGTGGAGGACGAGGGGGCCGGTGGGGCCGAGCAGCACCGCCTGCCCGAGCACCCCCGCAGCGCGACACACCCCGCAGCACACGGCGGGCAGCTGCTCCGTGCAAGGACGGGAAGGGGCGAGCCACGCGTGAGATCTGCCCTCGCGACTAGGTGGGGTGTTCATTGGTGTTTCCTCCTCCACCACGAAGCTGGCCGGAGACGAGGCCCTGTGTGAGCCAGCCGACCCACCCACCGCCGCCGCCATCGCTGCTGGCTTTGCGGTGGGGCGGTGCGCGCGGCACGTTGCTGTGGTGGCAGAATTCGCAGGAGAGCTCGCCGCATCCAGTCCGTAGGCGCAACTCGCGGGTCTGGACCCGCTCAGCTCCGGCACACAACACGCGATGCCGCGGCCGTACTGGTGGTGCGCCGTGAAGGTGTTGCGCGACGACGCCAATCCCAGAGACGGCGCACCGCCCTCCATCACAATCGTGTCGCCAAGCAGCACCAGCGTGCGTGCGTCGCCGTTCACAACGCAAGAGGAGCACATCGGGCAGCGCAGGGGGCGGCCTAAGGCGGCGTAGCGCGGGTCCTCGAGCAGCCCTACGAGGGCCTCCCGGGCTTGGTAGAGGCGGCGGTGGCTGCGCTCGTACTCATCGGACCCGATGTGGTCCAGCCAGCCAAAGCTATGGCAGTTCAGCACGAGCAGCCGCGAGATGCCCTCGGAGGCTGATGCAGACATGGGGCGGTCGCGGTAGAGGTACGCGACGAGGATGCCGTACAGGCACCCTACCCACGGCAGCTGCTCCGACCCTCCGTGGAGAACAACGTACTGGCCGTCCGCGGTGAGGGTGTGGTGGCCGTAGGTGAGCAGGAGGTGCAGCGTGACGGGGGAGAGGAGCCGCACGGGCTCGTAGGCCTCCCCCCGCATGGCGCCGCCTTCGTCCCAGCAAGCCCGCAGCGCACGCACCGCCTCTCGCACGGCTGCGTCGACTGGAATGAGTTGGCGGCTCTGCGTGGTCAGTGGCGCGGGCGGCGGCGGCATCGTCCCTGGCACGTCCCTCACGTCGCTGGAGGAGTGCGGGCTGTACGTGCCTGTGGTGCTGCCCGGTGCGCCGTGCGTGGTCTCGTCCTCCTCGGCGTCTGTGCCACGACGGCTAGGGTCGTGGTGGGTGCTGTGAAGGGCCTGTTGTGGATGGTGTTGCTGCTCTTGGGTGGCGCTGACGGCGTCAAGATACATGAACACCTCCTTCAAGAGTGACACGTGGGTCACCAGCTCCGTCCGCCGCCGCTTCCACTGATGATGCGTGGCGGTTCGCTCCGTCGTGCTGCCGTCCATGTGCATCGGTGCAGGCTGTGCTAGCCCCGATGCCTGCACGGCGCGCTGCGCTGACGTGTAGCCGCGCGGCGAGAGTGACGCACCCCAGCCGTCGCCGCCGCCGCCGCCGCCGCCCTGCATCACTGGCGGTGTGGAGGCGGGGCTTGCAGCCGGAGGGTAGTGGGTGTGGTGATGGGCATGCAGGTGCATGAGCGGGGGTGGCGGACTCAGCTCGCGCGGCATGGAGTGCGTCACGGTGCCCGAAAGCCCGCCACGCCATCCGCTCATCGTGTCCAGCCCCTCCCCACCACACGCCTCCTCCTCCTCCTCCGCCTCCTCACGCCGCCCGCACTTGCGGGACGCATAGAAGTGTGGCGGTGGTGGCGGTGGGGACGAGGCGCCGTCAACGGGTGCGGCGGCATAGCCGTTGGAGGAGTTCATGAGATACAAGCGCAGAGGGGGAGGGGGGAGGCGACTCCCATGGGGGCCCAGTACGGAAGTCACCTGCACGGTGGTCGACAGGGTCGAGAAACGGCAGGGAAGGGGGAGAGGGGGGCGTGGCGCGTCACAGCGCATCAACTTCGCTCCGACATTCACTTGACTCTACTCCACTTCCCGGCTTTACAGAGTGCTCCGGGGGTGTGCAAGGGCTGGGCCTTGAGGGGGCGGGTGTGTGAGTGAGTTCAAGCGCAGTGGGCACACGCACAAGGTCAGCGTGTGTGCGACCGTGTGTGTAGTGTGTGTGGGCGGCTCGTGTATGTGTACGTGGATGTCGGTGTGGCGACCAGCACCGGCTACAACACCACCACCCTCCACTACCCGGAGGCAGAGGGGTGGTGCCTTGCGTGATGATGGGTACCCGGGGGGAGAGGGAGAGGGAGACAGACAGACAGGGAGAAGGAGGAGAGAAAGCTGCGCCGACGCAAATCGTTTGCGGTCTTTGGCAGAAGTGCTGAGATGGCGTGCGTCGCGGAGTGGGGAGGGGGGAAGGAGAGGGAAGCGGTCGCACGTGTACCGGCTTCGGAGTGCAGCCAGCACGGGAGAGTGAGGGGAAGAGAAAAGAGGAGAGGAAGGGGGGCAGGAGAATAAGGTGTTTACGGAAGAGACGTTGCGCACACAGAGGTGCGGCAAGAGCTGTGGGTGGGGGGAAGGGGTGACTCGGCGGCAACTCTAAACCTCAGTCAGGCAGTCCCCGTGATGATGCGAGAAAGAGGGGGCGAGGGGCGGAGGTTTGTGCATGTCACGTGTCGCAGAGAGAAACGCCACGCTGGTGGTGCTCGTGGTGTGTTCAGCTGCGCGACTGCGGACCGGCGCCACCCCTGCGACTTCCACACCCAACGGCAAGGGCCCCTGTGAGCCGAGGAAGTTCCAGGAGAGCAGCATCCTTCACGGTGCGTGTGCACCATGGTCGCTGCTCTCTTTCTTTGTTTACGTTCTTGCTTGCGGCACTGAGTACGCACGCACATGTGTTCACCGTTACGAGTGTGCCGTCGTGGGATAGCAGCGCGTGTGACCATCTCCATCACGCGGCTGCGTAATTACGGCCCCCGACCCCACACACACACCCCTCTCCGCCTCTCATCGTTTGCGGCCCTTCCGTCACAAGCCATACAACAGAGAGACTGGGGAGGGGGGAAGGGGAGGGGGGCGGCGCTGAGGCGGCGAAGGGTGGACACACACGCACACACACACATGCACAGAGAGAGTGAAGTACCCAAAAAGTTCTGGGCAGCTGGCACATTACATCGACAACCCTACGCATACACACACACACAAATCAAGCCGTTGTCCGGCGTGTTCCGAACAGGTCGGGGGAGAGGAGGGGGGGGGCGAGGTACGGCGGAACCGTTGACGGAGAAACGCTGGCGCTGCTGTTACACGGGACGACGTCCTTATTCGACGATCCTCCTCTCCCGCCTCATTCCTCCCCCCCCTCCTTCACTCCTTTTGGCACGAACAGAAGGAGAGAGACACACACACACGCTCGCGCACCCGGGGGCAACGGGGAAGGGGGGGGGGGACGGGAGACACACACGAAGACCCACGCACTGCGGCACGCACCACCGCAGCAGGTATGTACATGTAAGATTGGAGAAGGGAAAGGAAGGAGGGAGAGCGGGGGGCAGAGCTTACAAGCGCGCACGCCTTACCCCCGCTCAAAAAAAAAAGTGAACAGCAACCGTCTTGATCGCTAACGACACAACGAACATCAAGAGCAGGACACACACACAGATGCACAAACACTCACAAGTACAGCTGCACACCGACATACACACATCATCACAACGCCTCCCTACACACGCGCACATGCGCACATTGCATCGAGTGCAGAGTAGAGAAGACCCCTACCCTCCCCTTTGCACGAGAAGAAAGGCAGGTGAAAGGTGCAAGGCTACACGGCATCCCGCCGCCCCGCCGCCACTTTCTTCCCTCCCCTTCCCTTCCACTCCCACACTCCCGTCACAGCCTAGTGCTGCTGCACATGGTAGTTCTCGATCTTCTCGATGAAGGTCTGGGCGTACTCGGGCGAGTAGTACTCCACAATCTCCGGCGGGAAGCAGCTGTTGATCGTCTGGATCGACTCGGCAAGGGAGCTACCGGGCTCTGCCTTGATGCGCTGCACGGTGGCCAGGCCGCGGTTGGCGACAAACTCGCGCTTCGCCGCGACGTCGGTCGGGAGCACCTTGGCGTACTGCCCGCTGACATACTTGAGCACGTCCTGCGGGGCGTCGGGGTGCAGCAGCGGCTCCAGCGCCGGCAGGTACACACAGTGCTGGATGATGGCCTTGAGAGCGCGCTTGCTCTTCGTCTGCAGGTCGTCGGAGCTGCTCGGGTTGAGGTACGCATCCAGCAGACGCGGCAGCACATTGCAGTCGGCGACGGCCTTGGCGTGGTCGGCGCTGTGGCGGCCGAGCTGGCCCAGCGACCAGGCCGCGGCGGCGCGGATGTGGTCCTCAGCCTCCTTCTCCAGCGCATCGGCCAGCGGCACGATGCCGTGGGCCACAATGACGGCGAGCGCCAGCGTCTCAGAGAAGGCGGAGAGGTAGCCGAGCGTCATGATGCCCGGCAGCCGCGTGCTGCCCTTCGTTGTACTCGTGTACTCGACCAGCGCCCCGACACCGCCGGCGTTCACGACGAGCTGGGCCAGCTCCGGCGTGTGCTTCGCGATCTCGCGGATGCACGTCGCCGCGTTCTTCTGCACCACCTCGTCGCTGTCCGCGAGGAGCAGAAAAATCTTCGGGAAGATTTCGCCCTCCACGACGAGCTCGGCCAGCTCCACGCTGTGCTTGGCGATCTGCGCGAGGCACTGGCACACCTGCCGCTTCAGCTTCGCGTCGCTGCTTGTGATGAGCGGGGCGAGGTGCGTGATGGCGTCCTGGTCCACAATCGACTGTGCAAGCTCGGGGCTGTGCTTGGCGATGTCGCCGAGCGTCGAGGCGGCGACCCGCTTCAACGACAGCTCCGGCTCCTGCACGCACAGCACGAGCGGCGGCACGGCGCCCTTGTCCACCACCTCCTGCGCGAGGTCGGCGTTGTGGCGCGCCACGTAGCCGAGCGCCCAGGCTGCACTCTCCTTCACCGTCGGGTCGAACTCCTCGAGGCAGCCGACCAGCGCCTCCACCGCCTGGCTGTCCACGACGGCCTGGGCGAGCTGCGGGGAGTGCCGCGCGACGCTGCGCAGCACAAAGGCGGCTGACTTCTTGTAGAAGCGGTTCTGGTCGCCGAGGGAGTAGACGAGCTGCGTCAGCACGTCGCCCGAGACGACGTTCTCCGCCATCTCCTCACTGAAGTTGGCGAGGCGGCCAATGGCGAGGGCGGCGGACTGTTGCACGGACGGCACGCTGTCCAGCAGCAGCGGGCGCAGCAGCTGCATCACGCCGGCCTGCTGGAGCGCCTCGATGTTGGCGGGCTTGGAGGCCAGATCGGCGATCGTCTGCACAAACTTGACGCGTGCCTTCTGGTACTCGTCGAAGGTCTGCAGGATAGCGCGGTTCGACATGATGGGCAGCAGGGGGGAGGGGGGGCCACTGGAAGAAGAAGACGGGGGGTAAGGCAAAGGGAGGGGGCGACTAGAGTGTATAGGCAGAGGGAAGGAGTGCGACGGGGGGGGGGTGATGGTGGTGGCTGTAGTGGGATGTGATGTGCGTGTAGGGGGAGGGGGGGAGAGACAGAGACGCAGTGCTGCTCTGTATGGCGCACAACGTGTGTGTGTATGGGTGGATGGGGGGTGTTGAGAAGCATGAGGAGCACAACAAGAGGATGTAGTAAAGGCGGACAGCGCAGGCGCATGTACATGTGTTCTCTGCGAGGTCTACGCACCCAACCGCACGAACATCTCGCAGTACCGTCCTTGAGTGTTCCCGTGCAGAGCTTGGTTCAAGTCGGGGAGAGAAGGAGGAGGAGGGGGGCAAAACAAGGGTGAGGACGAGAGGCCGCACGGAGCCGCGGCAGGAACACGCCACACACACACACACACACACACAACACACACACACACACATACATACATGCACACACACATCCACAGAGAGGCGGGTATGAGGGAAGGAGGGAGGGAGGGAGGGCTAAGGCGAGACACCGGATGACGGGTCAGGGAAATGTGAAGTTGAGGGCTACTCGGGAGCGGGGGGGGGGGGGTCTAGGGAGAGAGCGGCCCGCTGCCACTGCAGTCCTCACCGTGAAGATGTAACTCCACAGGAATACACGTGCGTGCCTGTCCAGCGGCGAGTTGAGCTGTCAGACGGTGCGCGGGGACACCGTCAGTGTGCACTGCGGCCACGTTCCAGCTGATAGAAGAGCTCGTTCATGCGCGCCCGCTCCGTCTGCTGCTGCACCGCGTTCGTCACGAGCTGCTGCTGCATCAGGTGGAATAGTCGCTGCACCTCCGTGTTGACGAGCGCCACAGCGGCCGGGGTCGACTCCCGGTAACGCAGCAGTGCGTCGAGTTGCACCTGGACGGCCTGCTTCGTCTGCGCCTCCGACTGCGTGAGGCGGTGCTGCAGGTCGCGCACCGTGTCGCGCAGAAGCACGATCGACTCCCCTGATGCATCGGCGGCGGCTGAACTGCCGCTGGTGGTTTTGGTGGGGCTGCTCGATGACGCGCCGGCCCGGGCAGAGGGCTGCCGTTCCTGTGGCGGGGCGTGTGACGCCGGGGTTGCGGCAGATGCTCTTGTTGAGGGAGAAGTCTGTGCCGGTGCCGACGCTGTCGCAGCACGGGCCGTCGCGGCCTGCAGCTCTATGGTTAGCGTCTTGATCGACTTCTCTGCTGCGTAGAGTCGGCGTGTAAGTTCCTCCTTGTGCGCGTCCAGCCGGTGCACCGTCGCCTGCAGCTGCGTCGTGCGGGCATCGGCGGCCTGCAGCGCGGACACGGCGTCCGCGGCGGCGTCGGAGCGTGGTGAGTGCTCACCTCTGCTGCGTTCCACAGAGTTCGATCTGACGATGGAGCTGTGCCCTGCAGGCTCCGTGGCAAAGCTTATCGATGCAGCCGCGCGCTGACCTGTGTCGGTCTCGTGCTCCGCACACCGGCGCTTCCACAGCTCCGCCTCCGCCTCCAGCCGGCGAGCGCGCAGCTGCAGGCGCTGGGTGACCGCGCCGGCAACCCGCAGCTGGCGGCGCAGCTGGGCCGGTGAGAACGCTTCGAGCTCGGCCTCCGTGTACGTCGGCGGCGCCACAAGATCCTCCTCAGTGCGATGCTGCGCGGCGCGCTGAGGTGTGTGGTTGCCGCTGCGATGCCCTGCCCTGGCTGTCGGTGTCGTCGACGCAGACATCGCTGCCGCCGCTGTCGGTGTCCATGCTGCGTGGCCGCCATCACCCCCGGTGCGTGCGGCGTGGGTCTTCTTGGAGGGGGCGGAGGTCTGGCGCCGGCGTGTGGCCGAGGTGGCGCGGGGCGGCGGGTCTGCCGGCAGCGGCGTGGACGGAGCGGCCGGCTCTGCTGTCCGCAGGTGCGCGCGGAGGTTGGCGAAGAGGGAGAGGGCGTGTTGTGCCTTGGCGGTGTGACTTGGGTGCCACGCGACGCTCGACACCCCGCCGTCCGCCGTCGTGCCACTCGCGGAGGCGGGGCCGGGCATGGCTGCGTCTTGGCGAGGTGAGCGGGTGGTGTGTTGGGCGAGTGGCCGGGGAAGATGGCACGCGCAGCAAACCGTATGTGTGTGTATGTATGTGTGTGTGTGTGTGTGTGTGTGTGTGTGTGTGTGTGTGTGTGTGTGTGTGTGTGTGTGTGTGTGTGTGTGTGTGTGTGTGTGTGTGTGTGTGTGTGTGTGTGTGTGTGTGTGTGTGTGTGTGTGTGTGTGTGTGTGTGTGTGTGTGTGTGTGTGTGTGTGTGTGTGTGTGTGTGTGTGTGTGTGTGTGTGTGTGTGTTAGTGTCTGCAGATGGGCCTGTGCAGGAGTGAGTTGAGGAAGGGGGGAGCTGGTGGTTGCGGTCGCACTTGCACCGCGTCTAGTCTAAGCAAGCGTAAAGTACCTGCCGTGGATTGTGAGGTAGGCGGGGGGTGGCACCCGACGGCGACTCCTCCTGAGGTGTGTGCCGCCGGTGCGTCGTCGCACAGAGTTGTGGGGCTGTAGAGATCGATGAGGGGGAGGGAGGGGCGGAAGGAGGGGCGGAAGGCAGCGATCACAGACAGACGGTGAAGGTGGGACGGAAGAAATGTGGAATTGGATGCACATCGGGCTGGAGAGAAACAAGAAAGACGACGGAGAAGGGAGGGAGGAAGAGAGAGAGGGAGGCACACGCAACGGAGGAGCTGCGCTCCGTCGGGGCACCATTCATTGGCTTTTTGGGGCACATCACAAAGTGCTCAGACGGTGCCCCCTCCCCTTCTCCCCCCCCACCCCCCCAACCCTGTTGTGGCGTGTTCCATGACCACCGCCGCCGCCGCCTGTGTCCAGGCGTCACAGCGAGCTCCCCCCCTCTTTTTTGTTTCGTTGTGATGTCGAGCTGCCTCGGTGGATTCGTCCTTCTTTTGTTTTCCTTTTTCTTTTTGCCTTTTCGTGGTGTCGTACCTCGTGTGGCATGAGATGAGGAGTCGTGAGAATGGCGAGTTCAGTTTGCAGACAAGGAGAACTCGCACTCGCACGCACGTCGGGTCTAGGCAGGTCGGTAGATGATGGGCGAGTGGAAGGAGTGCGGTGTGGCGCCGCCGGTGACAGCGGAGGTGGTGCTTGGTCGGCGCACGGGTGTACTGCGCACAGCCGCACTTGCACCCGCCGCAAGCATTGGTCCTCCAGCAGCCGCTTGCGTTGGATACGCCGCCGCAACAGAGGCAGCAGCCCAGCCATTCGCACCGGGCCTGTGTACACCTGCGCTGCGGTGGCGACCCTCCTCACGTGCGGGGGACGCCCACGTCGCCGTGACCACCGGCGCCGCCGCACCGCGCACAGTCGCGGGATGCGGGCGCGCCTCGTGTGCCGTGTGCTCCATCGAGAAACTGGTGGAGAGGTAGGGGTAGGCCGAGAGCAGTGAGGAAGTCGGACGCTGCGGTGCGCCAGCCACGAAGCTGGAAACATCTGCGGACGCCACACCGTCCTGGCCACGACGGTCCCGCGCAGTGGGGCCGGGGATGGGGCTGAGGTCGTGGTCGCTCTCAGTCGTGCACCACGCATCAACCAGCGCCGGCTCGCTGTCAGCGTCCTCAGTCGACACCGTTCCTTCCTCCACGTACGCGTCCTCGGACGCCATGACAGAGAGCAGCGGCGGCACAGTGGGGCGGCTGTGGTCGCCGTCCTCCACTGTGGCCGCCATGGCAGCGAAGGCGGCTGCGAGGAAGCGCTGTGCCGCGGCGGACGAGGGCAGCGCGGCGGTGCTGCCCTTGTGCCGACGTGTGGGTGTTGGCGCTGCCCCCGCCACAGCTGCTGCGGTGTGTGCGTCCACAGAGGGCGGCAAGTGCCGAAGCCGCAAAACCTCTCCGGCCTCCTCTTCCGGTGACGTTGTCGTCAGCGCATCCAGCGGCGGCGGTGGGTTCAACGGTGACAAGGCGGTGGGCCGCTGGCGCTGGACGAGCTCCGCCACGGAGGGGCTGCGGAGAACGCGGGACGGGGTGGGGCTGTTGGACGACGTGCGCGGTGGCCGCGGTGGTGTCATCGGCGGCTGCTCTTCTACCCCCTCTCCGTCGTGTCGTTCCTGTGGTGGAGGCGTTGGCGCGGAGGATGGCGGTTTGACGGCAGCCCCCGGCGCAGGAGATGCAGTTGACGGCCTCTCCCGCGTCGGTGGTGGTGGGGGAGGAAGAAGCAGCAGTGGGGCAGCATCAGCACCAGCAGCACTCTCACCCGACGTGAGGGGCCGCGCGCATTCGACTGCGTGAGCGCTCTCGTGTGCCGGTGCAGCCGCTACCGTGGCCGCCTTCGCGGCTGCGTTGACGTCCACTGTTGCCGTCGTCGTCGTCGTCGCTGCCTGCACGCGGCGCGCCACTTCGTCCTCCTGTTCCAGAGTTCGCAGCTGGTACACGAGCAGCTCCTCGCGCAGTGCATTGTTGCGGCTCCAGCTCTCCTCCAGCCGCGCGTGCAGCTCCTCCAGCAGTGACTGCAGTGTGTGGACGTGGGCGGCCTTGGCAGCGGAGGCGGGGGTAGTGGTGACGGTGGGAGGCGGGATCACCGCTGCGGATGTGCGTAGAGGAGGCGAGAGAGGCGAGGTTGGCGTGGTCGACGGGGAGGAGTGGACAGCTGCCTCGGTGATGCGGTGGCCCTCCGCGCTGGACGCGGAAGAAAGTGTCGCCAGCGGGGTCGGTGAGCGGGGCAAGTCCACGCCAGACTCCTGGGGTGCCGTCCCGCTACTGCTGTCCGACTCCTCCACGGCACGCGAGGTGGATCGCACGAGGCCGTCGCCGCTGACGCGCTCGAGGCGGGTGATGGCCTGCTGGAGCGCGGCTGCCAGCACCTCGTTGCGCTCCTGCAGCGCACGCACCTGCTCCTGCAGCGCAGCCTGTGTTGCCTCACTTGCCTGAGTAGCCCGTACGAGCGTGCCGGCTTGGTCCTGCAGAAAGCACTGTACCGTGTAGGCGTCCACCATCGCTGGCGGTGACGGCGCCGCTGCTGCATCGGCGTCACGTGGAGACCGCTCGGCTCTGGTGTCGCCCCCGCAGCCGCCCACACGCATCTCTCCCGCCGGCAGCAGCCATGTGCGCACCGTTCCGTCCGTCGCCACAGACCACGCCCGCTGCATGCACACCAGCTCCATCGGCTCCACAAACAACGTGAAGCCGCCGCTGATCGACGGGGAAGCGCCGCCACTGACGTGGTGATGATGGCGCGTCGCCTGCAGCAGGTCCACGGCGTCACGCACCACGACCACCGGCGCTGGGCTGTCCGCGTCCGCCACAGCGCCACCGCCTCCACGGGCAAAGGTAGGCGGGTAGCTCACGGGCAGCACCTCCGCCACCGTATACGTGGCCGCGCTCCAGGCCACGACGCACCCATCCGCCTGGCTCGCCCAGACAAGCGCCTGCCCCGTCGCTGCGCCGTTGGGCGGTGCGGCCACCATCGCAAGGTGGTGCACCGGCGCGGCAGACTCGCACACCAATGCCCGCACAAACCGGCCTGTCCACGCCTCCCACACAAGCAGACGGCCGTCCGCCGTACCAGCCCAGAGCTTCAAGTCCGTCCGCGCCGCGGAGCTGTCCCCGACGACGCGCAAAGCGGTGATGGTGGGAGGCGTTGCCGCGCGGCCCGCCTCACCCCGCACTGCTGCGGCGGACCTGCGCTGCAGCAGCGCCGACGGCACACGATACGTGCGCCGCACCATCCACCCGAGACACTGCGTCGACGGTGCTGGTAGTGGATCTGAGTTGACGACCCGCTGGCAGTGCGACGGTTGTCATTCCCGATCTCGAGCGAAGTGGCATCGAGCCCGTCTGCAGTGGCATCGGTGTGCGGCGGGCAGTGCGTCCAACGCGAACTCGGAAAGGAACACAGCCGCCACACCGCCGTCGTCCTCGCCAGAGGTGCCGCACCTCGCAACGTCTTCGATGGCGGTGGTGGTGGAGTCCGGTGTGAAGCGGTGCGTCGTGAAGATGCGCCACCGCGGCGAAGCGCGACCGACCGCGGCAGCCGGCGCCGCCGCCAGCACCACGGCGCTCATGGCAGCGTCCTGCAGCTCCCCGCTGCTCGATGAAGCAGCTGTGGCCGGGCACGCATAGCTGCAGTCGACGAGGCGCACCGCTAGCGCCGGTACGACTGCGGCGGGGTGTCCGGCCACTGGTGCTACCTGCAAGGACCACAGCGCCAGCACCCCGTCCGCGTCCAGCGAGAGCAGCGCGCTGTCGGTGCCGTGGACCGGAGCAGCCGGCGATGACGCCGACGGAGACGACGACGACACCTCCAGCGAGGGCAGGGCAACGCACGCCAGCAGCGGTGCTTCGTGAAGAACACACGTGGCAGCAGGCAGCTCCAGAAGTGACTCGCCCACCAACGCGTAGAAGCACAGGAGGCCGCTCAGCTGGCCCCACAGCCACGACTGGCACAGCGGTTGGAGCCGACGCCCACGCCAGGCAGCAAGCCTCGCCGCCGTCACGCAGCTGCTGCTGATGGCGAATAGCGCCCGTCCGCTGCTCCCGCACGCGCAGCCACCCACTCGACTCTGCCGTCACCACGACCACCGCAGCAGCAGCAGCAGCACTCGTGGCGCCGGCAACCGCGGACGTGGGCGGAGACGCGGAGGGAGGGGCGCAGAGCGCGGCGACGACGGTGTTGGGGCACACAAACACCCCGGTGTCCACGACGTCACTCTGCGGGCCGAGCGTGCTGCGGACACGGGGCGGGCCGCGGCGGCTTCCGCGACGTGCCGCGGTGGCCCACTGCGCGGCAGCCGGCTCCAGCAGGTCAAGCGGCAGCTGCGAAGTGTCCACGTCATCTCCGCGGACGGGTGCGGTACTGCGAGCGCCGTGTGTGGACCGCGGCGCAGGCGACGCGCGCGAGGAGCGGGCGTAGGATGGGGAAAGCTGGCGTGGCGGCGGTGGTGGTGGTGGTGCCACGTGCTGCGTGCACGCAGGGGGCGGCGGCAGCCGTGTTGCAGCGGGGCGGTGCACCGTGAAGTGGGAGGCCCGCCCCAGGGACGGAGAGCTCGCTGTCACCGTTGGCTGGTCTCGCACCGGGACACGTCGTTTTCAGACGACTCCATCACGCGTCAAGTGATGAACAAGAGCGGACACCCACGCACACACGGACTGGAGGAGGGCGGGGAGCGGCCGCGACGACGTGAGACAGGGATCTATGAAGGGGGGGTGTAAGGGAGGTGCTCTAACAATGTTCGCGCGGCAGCGCGAAACTCCACGCCAAACGGCGGAGGAGGAAAGGTGCGCCGTGTCGACTCGACAACTCGACGCGGCGTCGAAGGACTGTAAGACGCCGCCGGCTTTGTGTACCCCCTCCCCCAACACGCGCGTGCACGCAGCCACCAACACCAGTGATAGAATACTGGAAGGTCTGCCGCCACTGCTGTCGTGTTGGAGAGCGGAGGGAGCGGGGGGAGGAGGAGGGGGCTGTGTGCGCCAAAGGATGGATCACGGGGGGAGAGAGAGAGGGGGGGAAGAGGAAAGATGAACTCAAGTCGCATGACGCACACGGAGGGAGGGAGGGGGGAAGTCTCAGCGCTTCGCCCCCCTCCTTGCCACGCCTCTACAACTCATCAGACACTTCTCTGTCCCTCTCGGTGTGTACGTGTCCCGTGAACGTGGAGGAGGTGGCCTGCCGCTGCCACCCTTCCACTCCGTCGCTGTGTGTTGAGGCGTCTTGCATTCTACGATGGGGCGTATGACACGGAAGGAGGGAAGAACAGTGGGGGGGCACCTTGACTACTACTACACACACACACATGCACACATATGCATCGACGCCTCCCCACATCTCTGCACGTGCACAGGCACGCCCCAAAACACTCTACCGTACCCCGATGGGCCGCAATGTGCTAAACGCCATGAAGGTGCGGAGGGAGCGGACGGAGTGCCCGCTCCCTCCGCACCTCCACAGCGTTTAGCACTTCGCGGCCCATTGGGGTACGGTAGAGTGTTTTGACGTGTTTCTTCCAACACGACCGCTAAAGCCTGGACATTCACATTCTGGCATTCCTCGAAGACAAACCGCAGGAGGCGGAGAGCCTCCTTATCGTCAATCAGCGTCGCGGCGTTCCTCGCCAGGACGCCCACGATCGGCGCGCACCCCTCCCCGCCGCGCTGCAGCACCGCCCTCAGCACGCGCCGCGCGTTATAGTTGGCCCAGATCATCCACTGCACCAGGCTCTCACTCATTTGAAAAGCGAGGCGGGTCAGCAGCTCTGCTGTGCAGTTCGTGACGAGATCGCACAGAACTCGCCAGGAGTCGTCATTCAAAGCGACGTGGCGCCACAGAGACGGTGGCACCTCGGAGGCGACGTATTCGTGCACCGCCGGCAGCTCGCGCGTCAGCGTCTCCCTCAGTCGAGCGACGCCAGCCTTGTCTTGGAGTACTGTCCACACCCTCTGCTCGGCGTTCTCCATATACCACTCGTACAGCTGCGCATTCGTGTGACTTCGCAGGCCTCTGGCGCCGAACAGTGGGGTGCTCTCTCGCACGGGCTCCGGTCTCACCTGCTGCGTGCCACCAGCCGCAGGCACGTCCGGCGTGGTGGCAGCAGGGACATGGACACCGCCTGTGGCCCGGACGCACATCGTCGTACCGTGACTGTTCGCTGAGTAACGTACGTCTTAGCTGGACCACGTCGGCTCAGGGGGAGCGGAGAAGAGAGCCTTGGCGTAAGCGTAGGGGTTGTGGTAGCCCGTCCGCGCGCCAACGGCCAACGCCGCCGGCGGTGTGTAGTGGTTCTCGGCCGTGTCTGTAGTGGCGACGTGAGCCGCTTCGGTTCCATCAGCGGGAGCCACACGATAACGCGTCGAGGCGCGTAAGCGTTGGCACCCCTGGACGCCAACGGATGCCCCGGCGCTCTGCCTTCCATCTTTTGTTCCTGCAGGGCCCACCACAAGACGCAATTGACTTTTCTTCTTTTTTTTACTTGCGACTCAGCGATCGTGGTGGGCCAGCTTCACCGCGGCAGAGACGAGGGAAGGGGGAAGGGGGGAGGGAGGGATGGGGGCAGCACACACACACACACACAGAAGCGCGGCTCTACTGCGGCAGCAGGTGTGGAGCGCGACGTTAGAGGAGCGACCCTCCGCGACCACGAGTGGAAGCAAGCTGATGGGGGGGGGGGGGGGGGGGGGGCGGACGTGGTTGAGGGGAGGAGCCACACGACAGCCGTCGGAACAAAAAAAAAAACACAAGAAAAAAGAAAAAGAAATCTACGAGAAGCACGTGAGCCGAGCTACGCAGGAGCGCCGCGAGGCTTCCACCCTCGGCACCTCTAAGTTGAGCGGAGCGCGGCTGCGCGATCTCGATGGTGACTTGCAGACACCGCGTCTTATGGACACAGCGACTACGCCACAACGGTAAGCAGGGGGGAAGGAGGGAGGAGGGAGGAGGAAGGGGGGAGGGAGAGAGGAAGCCGCTCGATGCTGTTTTGAAGTGAGGAGCGGCAGGGGAAAGGATGGGGAGGGGCAGACGGGGTGCGAAGGAGAAGCAAACAGCGAGACTCGTGGCACGGTGAGCCCCCAGAGAAAAGAAGGGAATACTGAAAAAAAAAAGAGAAGGAGAAGCAGAGGCGGACGGCCAAGGCGCGCAGCGTGTTCGAGTACGTGAGCAGAAGGAAAGCCCTCTGCAGACGCTCCACTACTGGCGAGGCCTCGAGCAGTAAAAGGGAGGAGTAGCGGGGGGGAAGCGAGCGTGTCTGGAAGAGTTCAGGAGGAGAAGGGGAAGGGGGACGGCAACCAGTCGAACGTCTTCTCCGCAGGGGGGGGAATGATGGGGTGGGTGGCGAATAGAGGGAAGAAAGGTAAAAGAGTGAATAGGGCAAAGACAGCAAAAAAAAAGAGGTGAAGTCTAGAAGAGAAGTTGGCTGTGCGTAATGCGCACAGGCCGGTGGAGGAACAGCAAAAACGAAGCGGCACAACGAGGCGGGGAGGGCAGGGGAAGGCCGGCGGCAAAGACAGGGTGGCGAGACGCGGTTTGGGCCGCTCTTCCTCTCACTCGACTACACGTGAGCTGCAGGATACTTGGAAAAAAAAAAGAAAAAAAGAGAAGTCTAATACACTGGAGAGACACTCCGCCGGTGGCGCTGTGGGCTTTCTTTCTGCTCCACCTCAGTCTCCTCGAGTACGCGGCCGACGGAACACGGGGGGAAGGGGTCGCGGTTTACTCCACGGGGGTGCACCGTCCGCTGTGTTGTGGTCACAGAAAAGGTGGGGAGAGGAGGGGGAGAGAGAGAGACAAAGCCGGCAGCACACTGCGCACGTGAAGCAATGCGTCCGTCACAAAGTTCCACACACACACGGGCACAGCAGCAGCAGCAGCAGCAGGTGCGCAGCGACTGGAGAACAAGAAGGGGGGCTCTGGGCTGTGGTGGGAGGGGGGGGGGCGTTGCCGAATGGGGAGGGGGGGAATGGGAGGAGGTTGTGTCAGATCAGCGCAACCGTGAGGGGAGGGGAGGGGGTAGTGGGTGAGTAGGGCACAATGACGAAAGCAGAAGGATAGAGAAAGAAAAAAAAGCCGAATGGGGGGAGACGAATGTGGGGAAACAAAAAAAAAGAGAGGGAAGGTGGCAGGTGTGCCAGCAAAGCGGACGGCAGCCTTGACGACACGAGGCTAGAAGTCGTCAACGTCACACCGCGATGCGTGGGGGGAGGGGAGGGGAGGGGGAGGGGGAGGGGGGAAAGAGAGAGCGAGGGCGTGAAGGCGGAAGGGAGCGTCGAAGTCTGTACGCGCACAGGCACACACGTGTGGGTAGAATGGGTGTGTGGGGGTGGGGGGGCGTGTGAGTGCGGGTGTGGGCAATGAGGGGGGAGGGAGGGAGAGGAGGTGTGCACCAATTGTGTGTCGGTCCGTTCCACGGATGCAGGTGCCCCCAAAAGTTCATCGAGGGGAATGTGTGTGTGTGTGTGTATGTGTATGTGTATGTGTGAGGGGGGGGGGGGCACGGGGAGGAGCAGGCGGTGGCGAGGACAGCCCCCGTGGCGGGTGGTGGTGAAGCCAGAGAGGTGAGATGGAGGGGAGGGGAAGGCGCGAGAGGGTGGGGGCAGAGGCGTGGTTGCTGATGTGTCGCGTGTGTTGGCGCGAGAAGCGGAAAGGGAGGAGGGGGAACGGCCGACCGTCGCACTCCGTCGGAGACTTGCCCCCTCTCCCCCCCCCCCCCCAGGATGGTTTGCAGGTGCCGTTGCACACAGCCGCTTCTTCACGCAGCCCACGGACAGCCGGTGTCGAGAGTTGAGGTGCGGCCGCACAGGGAGGTGCGGAAGAAGGGGAGGCGGGAAGGAAGGTGGAGGGGGAAAGGAGGCAGCGATGGGTGCGCGCCTCATCTCGTCCCTCTCACCCACACCTGCACGCCTCTCTCGGGGGGAGGGAGGGGGGGAAGTCTCAGCGCTTCGCCCCCCTCCTTGCCACGCCTCTACAACTCATCAGACACTTCTCTGTCCCTCTCGGTGTGTACGTGTCCCGTGAACGTGGAGGAGGTGGCCTGCCGCTGCCACCCTTCCACTCCGTCGCTGTGTGTTGAGGCGTCTTGCATTCCAGATGGGGCGTATGACACGGAAGGAGGGAAGAACAGTGGGGGGGCACCTTGACTACTACTACACACACACACATGCGCAAGCGCATCCACACCGGACCAGGTGTTCGCGTGTGTGTGGAGATGTGTCTGTGTTTCACTGTGCGTGTGTAGTGACGGTAGCCAGCTGATGTGTCTACACGCGGCGCTGAAGTCATGACAACGAGTCTACAAATCAGTGGTCAAAAACGTGAGAGGGTGCGTGGCCTGCTGTGGATGAGCACAGGCCTCGCTTTCTCATCACCTCATCGAACCCTCTTCCTCGAAGACATCCCCTTTTTTTTCTATCTCTCTCCAAGTCACGGGTGCTCATCAAGGGGATCGTGATGAAAGATGTAAAGACAACAGAAGAGGCTCGCACACACACACACACACTCACACAGAGAGAGAGACACACAGACGTGCACGCACATCGAAGGGCCGCCGCCCCCTCCCCCCCCCCTCACAAGTGAGCGAAGAAGGGAAAAAAGGGGAAGAAAGAGGTGTGGTCTAAAGAGACGCGTTGGCGGCAGTAATAGTGGTGAGAGGTGAGGGGGGGGGGGGGGGGGGGGCAAAGAGCGTGGGAAGAGGTCAGCGTTGCGTGCATGCGTGTGTGTGTGTGTCTGCTCCAGGTCCCACCACACGTACACATGCACAGAAGCTGCAGCCACACCAGCACCGAACGCGCTCATCCCCCTCACCTCTCCCGCCCCCTACCCACCCACAGATATCTAAGAGAAGCAACAGTACAACGCAACAAGCACTGACGCATTACGGAGGGGGCAGGGGGGGGGGACTGGATGGGAAGAGGTCGGTGGATGATGAGAGAGCTGAAGAAAACAAAAAAAACGTTACGGGACTGCAGGTCTGTTCCCTTCGTGTGTGTGCCCTGTCTCGACACTCCTTGCCTCCGCTGCAAAAGGCGTGGGGGGAGGAGGGGGGGGGGCACAACGGCTTTCACCGGTTCGACTCTTCTCAACCCATTATTCGCCTCTCCCACCCACCACCCTTTCCTCACCCAGTCGGTCGCCTCTCGCCTAGCATCGTCGTTTACACGGCCTACCCAACAACGACTCGTCCCCGTCCTCACTTACACAACACTCGCACACGGGCGAGGCTACACACACACACACACACCGGCACTGCCGCCGACCATCACCGCCCTCAGCAAGCGATGTCGAAGGGTGGGCGGAAGGCCTGCTGCTGGCGCTGCTGCTGCTGCATGTGGCGGCGCGCAGCGGGGGATGGGCCGTACACTGGGCCACAGTCCGCGTCCTCTGGCGCAACCGGTGCCTCTACCGAAGCCGCGGCAACACCGCCCACAGCAGCGGCGGCAGCACGGCGCTCCTCAGAGAGGGGGAAGCGGTAGTAGTCGGCGGGGTGCGGCTGCGGTGCCGCGAGCGCGGCTTGCTCCACGGAGCGCGGCACGTACGACAGTGGCGTGCGGTCGTAGGGGCGGTGCGAGTACGCGTGCATCGTCCCCGGCGCCTCCACCGCCGCAGCGGTTGAGGCGGCGGCTGCGGTGGCGGTGGCGGTGGCGGTGGCGGCCACAGTCACCGGCACAGGCGTGTGACGCGGCGCGGCACTTGCAAAAATTGGCGCGTATGGGTCCACACGTGCGGCGGCGGCTCCCTGATACGTGGCGGCGCGCACCTGCACATGCGCTTGCTGCTGCTGCTGCTGACGGGGGCTCGACTGCGGGTGTTGGTGGTGTGGTGGTGGTGGTGCTGCTGCTGCTGCTGCTGGTTGTGGTGGTGCTGCGCGTGGTGTGCGGAGCCGCTGCCGCCACCGTTCGCCTGCGGCTGGCGCTTGGCCTTGAGCTTGCCCTCGATCTTCGCGGCGAAGGGGCAACCGACGAGAACAGGGCGCAGGCGGTCCTCCACCCGCTTGAACTCCATCGGGTTCGACACGACGCGATGACAGACTGCACCACAAAGTTCCCAAACTCATGGCTCACCACCTCCTTCAGCGCCGCAGGGTTGAAGACGAGCTCATCGAGGAAAAGGCGCCGCACCGCAGGCACCTCACCGCAGCACCGCAGCGCCGCCTCCAGCACGTTACTCGCGAACTTGTTGCAGCTCATCGTGAGGATGCTCCCGGTGAAGTACGCCACAACGTACTGTGCCGCCGTCGTGCGGTCGCTATGCTCGATCGCGCACTGCACCATGTAGTTCGCGTAGGCGTCCATGGACAGCGCCGCCAGCTTCGGCAGCAGCTCGCGCACGAGGTCCGCCTTCTGTGCCGCGTCGCACAGCTCGAAGACGCGCATCAGCGAGATGCAGCCCTGCTGCGTCGCAGCGAGGTAGCCGGCGTTGTCGGAGAGGACGCGCACAATGGGCGTGAGGTCGACCTCGCGGCGCTCAAACATCGACTGCAGCGTGCGGCGCGTGTACTGCGAGGCCGTGCACATGTTCAGCACAACCGAGGCGTGCATGGCCCCCATCAGCTCCTCCGTCTGCTCCGCCGTGCACGCCTCCACCAGCGTACGGAGAACGTGGCAGCCCTGAGCGTCCACGGCGACATCGCGCAGGTGCGGGCAGAGCTCCGCCACGACGGGCTCCAGCACCTCAGGCCTCTCCGTGCGCAGAGCGGCCTGCAGCAGTGCCTTGCCCTGCGGCGTGCACGCCGTCTCCGCCACGCGGCCCTCGCACGTCGCGCGGAACGCATCCACGAGCGCGTCCGGTGGCATCGACGACAGCCCACGCGTGCCGTGGCCCGTCGAGCCCTGCTGCTGCTGCTGCTGCTGCGGTACAACGCGGACAGTCAAGTTGGTCGGCTGGGAGACTGCAACGGGCGGAGCTGCCGGCGTGCGGCGAGCCGCATCGCGATCGAGCGAGAGCACCGGCACCGCCCCGATAGTAGGAAGCCCCGCAGCGCGCACAGCCGGCGCCGCGGCCCCACCAGTCACCCCACCCCAGGTCGGCGTCCCCGCAGCCTCGACAGCGCCGAGGTCGTTGTCCACCGGCGTGGTGGGTGCTGCGATAGTGGGTGGGTTGCGAGGCGGCCGCACGAAGGTGGCCCCCGTCGGGGTGGGGGTGCCGTTGCCTGAGGCCGCGCGTGCGGCGCTGCGGTGCGACGGGGGCGGGGCGGCGCCTTTACGCACCGCCATGGGCCACGGGCCCGTCGCCTGGTTGCGGCCAAGGTCTCGCAGACCCGCTGAAGCAGACATGTTAGCGTGAGGGGCGAGGGAAGGAGGCGAGCGAGAGGTGGGGGGAGGGGGGAGGGTGGGAGGGAGTGGTCGTATCAAAGAGGCGGTAGGAGGCAGGTCCGTTCTAGAAGACGCGCGGGTCGTGTAAAAGAAGTGACGCAGCTGGCGCGAGCTCTTGGGGTGTTGGCTCTGTGTACTCTACTGAAGGATGCGTAGCTCGTCCAGGCTCTGACGTAATTTTCAGGACAGAAAGAGAAAAAAAGTCAAGGCAAAAAAAGAAAAGAGGCGTTCGGGGGGCGGTCTAGGGAGAGTGACGAGAAGAAGAGGAGAAGGAGGAGGGCTCTGTGATGCGCGTGAGGGGTGAGGGAGGGAGGGAGGGGGGGGTCAGCGCAACGCGTGTAACAGGCAGCGTCTCCGGAAAGCCCGAGAAAAATATTTAAGAGAAGGAGGGAGAGAGAAAAAAGAAGAAAGGTGTGAGAGCTCGGGAGCGAGTGCTGGTGTCGGTGTCGGGGAGGGGGAGGGGGGCGGGTGTAGGAAAGACAAAATCTTTTTTAAAAAAAGAAGAACGAAGGGAAGGGAGGGGGGTGTAGGGGAGGAAGGGAGGGAGGGAGGGGATCTAGGTGTCTAAGATGAAAGCTCAGCGTGAAAAGGGAGAACAGAGAGGAGGGAGGGAGGGAGGGAGGGAGGGAGGAGAAAGCCCACAGCGACAACAACAACGTCACGGGATGTACCGCAAGGACGCTAAGCGACACACGCGAGCAAAGGTGGTAGATTGTGTTCGAAATGGGGGTTGATGAAGGGAAGGAGCGAGTGTAGAGAGAAGGGGGTGGAGGGGAGTGTGAGGGGAAGTGAGAAAAGAGGGGGGTTAGGTTTGGGATCTAAGGGTGCATGTGATGTGGAGAGAGAGGTGGTGAGTGGAGGTGTGGGGTGTCGAATAACCAAGACTGGACCGGGGGGTGGGGCAGGGTGGTGGGGGGAGGGGGGGGGGGACGACGCTCGCGGTATCTGCCACACGGATCGTGGGGTGTGGGGGGGGGGGGGGTGGAGAGGAGGGAGGGGAGGGAAAGGAGGCAAAGTAAGCAAGTAGTGACATCGGAGTTAGAGCTGCGCGCATGCGTCGTCGTCGTCGTGTGCGGGTGGAAGCCAACGTGAAGGGAGCGGGGCACGTTGCATGGAGTTTGCCACCCTCCCTTCGATGAGCTGCAACGGTTCGTTGCCCTCGTCAAGAAGCCGCTCTCTGTCGTTGAGCCCGTCACCGCGTTGCTCTTGTGCATAACCGTGTATTCTCTCTTCTCTGTGTGCCTTTTTTGGGGAGTGAAGGGATGGGGGGGGGGGGGGTCACGCTGGGGACACGTGCGAGGGTCCCCTGTGTGTTATTCGATTTTAATCAGCCAACCAACATCTCCCAACTCTTCAAACAAAATAAGGGCAGAGATGGAGACTGTTGGGGGAGGGGCGGGTCGGTGCCAAGGGCTGTCCGCTGCGAGACACTACGCACCCTCGCCGTGGGTCAACGCCTCTTCACAGTCGTGTGCCATGGCCTGGCACACATGCACGGCGTCGGACAGCACGGCCCAGCAGTCGGCCACGCCCAGCGCGGAGGGGGCCGCGACGTACTTTGCGCGCGCCTCACCCGCGTCTGCGTCCCGTAGCAGGTACGCGTTGCCGCGCCGCGACGGTAGCTGCTGGTATCGGAAGTACAGCACCTGCCCGCCTGCCCCCGCCGCCACGTGCACTTGTTGCGGCATCGCCCACTCCTCCCGCGCGGTGGGGTCGACGACGTAGTGCCCCGTCGGAGAGAGCAGCAGCACACACAGCACCGGCAGCTGGGCCCAGCTCACCGCCCTGCGGTACGGCTGCGAGCGGTCCACCTCGACCGAGACCGCCGCCGCGTCACCAGGCGCGCGGTGCAGCGTCACGGCAGGCAGCCGCAGTGAGCGCAGCGCGGCGTGCACGGCGTAGGCAATGGCGGTGAAGAGGTTGCCACCGCTGGACTGCAGCACATGCACGTCCACGTGGATGCGGAAGCCGAAGTCGGCCCCAATGTAAAGGTCCGCTGCGGGGAACCCACTCAGCATGCCAGGTGCCCCGGCGCCAACACCACCACCACCACCGGTGCCACTGCCACTGGAGCCAGGACCCGCAGCCTCGGCCGTGCCATTGGCGGTCTTGCTGATGTCCGTCGCCCCGTCATCCTCCGCATCAGGCACCAGCTCCGCCTCGGCGACGCCCTGCTGCTCCTGCACCTCCACCTGCGCTGCTCCAAACACCTGCCGCACCATCGCGGCCAGAAAGGCGAGATAGTCGCGCCGATAGCGGCTCACACTGCGGCCACCGACGGCACTCGCGTAGGCGTCCAGCACGTGCGGGACGGCGTCGATCGAGATGTGCAGCTGGCCACGCCCCGTATCCTCTGCCGCATCCGTGGACCCCGACACTGCCGTGCCGCAGCCGTCCACGACAGACGGGGTGGCTGCGGCGAGCACCACCGTCCCGCTCGCCTGCACCTCGACGTAGCTGCCGTTGTACGCGGTCTGCGGGTCGTCCCCGGTGCTAGAGGCCGTCGCCGTTGCTCCAGCAGAGGAAGAGGAGGTGGGCATTGCGGATGGGCTGGCGCGTGCGGTGATGCGGATGGGGCGGCGCTGCAGCAGTGTGCGACCGTCTTCGCGGACATCACAGGCGACCCCGTCCTGCACCGCGCGCACCTCGGCGAGGCTGATGGCCGCGGTACCGAGCGACATCGCGTGCCAACAACAAAAAAAAGGAAGACTCGATAGAGTCACGACGAGCCCCACACAACTGTGGAACGAGAAGGAGGGCGGTGGTGCGTACGTTCGCCTCTCGTGTGTGAAAGCACTGCAAGAGAGAGAGAAAAAAAAAGGGGGAAAGAGGGCCGGAAAGCGGAGCTCGAAGACCGGCACAGTCGACACGCGACAAGGGAGAAAAAACAATTCAGAAAGCGCGGAAACAGAAGGAGGCGTTTTGAGGGGGAGGGTTCGGTGGGAGGTGAACATCACGGAGGGCGCGGCTGGGGGGGGGGGGGGGGGCATGTCTCAAGAGAGGCTCAGCCTGCTGCACGTGCAGGTGCCGAGTTTGTGCGGTTGACGCAGAGGTGTGTGTCTTCGCGCATATGCGGTCACGGCCACGACACACACACACACACACACAAAGGGTGCACTCTCGCCGTTGTCCATTGCAGGCTGTATTCCCTCCCTGTAGGGACCCCTCTGGTCCCTACCGTGGGGGAGGGGAGGGGGAGGGGGGCGGTGCTGAGGGATCAACCTTCATGACCCTTCCCGTTCACACTCCACCAAGGTCACAAGAGCAGCGTCCCCCCCCCGTACGGGGCACGTGCCGCCACCCCATCAAGCGTCCAGTGACGGACGTCCGCGGCGTTGTTGTGTTTTTTGTTTCGTTTGGTTTTGTTTGGTTTTTTTTTTTTGCTTTCTGGTCGGAGAAGGCCCTCTCTGCCTCCTACCCGTTGTGGGTGTACTACGCACGTACGAGGTGCACCGGCAGCTCCACCGACAGCGCACTCAACACCCAGAACAGTACAAAGGCGACATACACACACAACACACCCACACACGCACACGTACATTGCAAGAAGAAAAAAAGACGGGGTGGAACGGATACGGTAGTGATGACGGCGGCGCATGTCAACACGAGCTCCATCACGGTGGCGGGAAGAGCTCACAGGCTACACCAACGCGAATGTGGATGCAAGCGAGTCGGGCGGACACAGAGAGAGGGGGAGCGAAAGAGAGCCTTGGAAGAACTTGTGGTGGCACGTGCGTGGTGCCCTGGAGGAGTGAAGAGAGGGAGAGAGGGAGGGAGGGAGCCCCGACGGACACTTGGAGGACGACGAGGACAGAGACGAAGGGACCAAACCGAAGAAGGGGGGGGAAAAAAAAGAAAGCCCAGACGCGTCTTCGTGTGCACGCATGCACGAGCATACAAGCACAGACACAGACACACAGACACAGACACGCACACACACGTACGAGTGTGTGTCAACCGTCCTCAGCCTCTCCACCGCAAACTACAACAACACCTACGACAACAACGGAGCAATGGGTGGACGCTCTACAGCTTGCCAGACTTCTGCAGCATGTTCAACTTCTCCCCGATGCCGTAGGCGATCGTCTGCGTGTTGGAGCGGATGCGGATGACACCGCTCACAAGCCCCTTGCCGTCGCTCTCCACGCTCACGTTCGCCAAGGCGTCTTCGCCGAAGGCCGTCTGCGCGTACAGGTTGCATGAGACGTACGCGCACCTCTCGTCGTCCTCGGAGGCGGGCAGCACGTCCAGCTCCGGGTCCGCCTCCTCCTGCTGCTCCACCTCGTACGGCTCCAGCAGCTGCATGTTCAGCTCCTCAACAATGTATCGCACGAAGCCCGGCAGGTCGCGCTTCGTCGTTGACACGGCAATCTTGTTCTCCCAGTCGAAGATGCCCCACTTCTCGCGGAACTCGGCGGACGAGCACGGGCCTGGGTGGATGTAGTTCATGATGTCGACGTGGATGTCGTTCAGGATGAAGCTGCAGCGCTGGTTGTTCGGTGCGTCGTACAGCACCGTGCCGTAGATGAGGCCCGTCTCAGTCGCGCTCACCTTAAGCGAGGTACGCACCGCCAGCGTCTCGTGCGGGTTCAGCGTGTACGTCTGCGGCCGCTCGCACAGCTTCATGCCGCCAAGCGAGACGAGCTCGATCGTCAAGTTCGTCAGCTGCTTCGAGGTGCAGTTCACAAGCAGCCAGTCCACAGAGACGTCGAACTGGTTCACGGTGATGCTGGCCTCGCAGTAGACCGGGTCGTTGAAGCCGGAGAGCGGCACCGTGTCCTCCAGCTTCTTCAAGAACAGCTGCGCCTTGCGCTCACTCGTCTCCTGTGTGCCGCCTGCCCCAACACCCGCCGACGCGGCCTCGAGCTCGAACACCGCATCCTTGCCCTCGCTCAGCTGCGAGAACAGCACCGGTGCGTCGATGGCGCTGAGCTGCGGGGCGGCGGCCGCGGCGGGCAACGCCTTGCCGGAGGCAGCCTTGTCCGCTGTGCCCTTCTCCTTCGCCGCACGCCGCTCCGCCAGGCCGAGCGCGTTGGCCGACCCCTGCAGCACATCGATCATGAAGGTCGCCTGCGGGTTGGACAGGATGGAGATGTTCAGCCGCAGGTGCTCGTGCGTGTCGGTGTCGATCGGGACCGGCGCGTCCGCCTCCGTGCCGTAACGCAGCAGCTCGCGCAGCATGGCGAGAGCGTCGGCCTGCGCACCGTTGCGGGTGGCCGCGTCGACGGCGGTCTTGCCAGCGCTGGTGTACAGCTGCACGACAAGCTTCGCGAGCGTGCTGGCGAGGGCGGCTGCCAGGAAGTAGTCGCCCTTAAGCAGCGCCTGCCGCAGCCCGCTGCTGCCCGCGTCGGCGTTGTCGGCCGACTGGCCGTCGCCGGCACTGCCGTCGGTTGCGGGTGCGGCCGCCACAGGAGCCGTCGTGGTGTACGACGTCACGTAGGTGCCGTCCTCGCGGACCGTCGTGACAGCCCGCATCGTCGGCGGCGCCGTGGCGTGCGTCGCAGCCGCCCCGGCTGCCGCGGCGGTGGTGATGGTGGCGGCATCGGCGGCGGCCTCCTTTACGACCTCGAAGGGCAGCGGCGCGACCGCCTCCTTCAGCACCTTGAGCGACTCCAGTGCCTCATCGGGCGAGGTCGCGTAGGCACCGAACATCCACAGTGCGGTGCGCATCACCGGGCTCGAGGTCAGGAGCGGGAAGATCTCGCCGAGCCGCCGCAGTGTCTCGCGCCGCAGCTCCGGCTGTGCGAGCAACACCTCCTTGATGAGCGTCACCACCTCTTTGCTCGTGCTCGTCGTGTCGCACACGTAGTCGAGCAGCACCGGCAGCATCGCGGGTGCCGACGGCGGGTGGCGCTGCAGGGCGGTGTTGATCGAGCGGATGATGAGGAGGCGGTACGCCGTTGAGGCATTCGCGTCTTCCACCTCAGAGTCCATGCGGCTCGCCCGCAGCAGCTCCTTCTTCATGGACTGCATGAACGTCTCGGCGTTGCGGCGCGTGACCAGCTCGACGGCAAGCTCAACCACACGTTCGCGAATCGTCATGGAGGCGTCCTGGAGCACACTGAGAATGTCAAGCAGCGAGTCCTGCAGCGCGTGCAGGTAGGAGGACCGCATCTGGTTCAGCTGCTCCACCACAATGAGCCGCACGCTGTTGTCGGAGTGCGTCTTGATGATGTCCACGTACGTCAGCGTCGCCTGGCGGATCGCCGTCGGTGACGAAGATAGACTGAGCAGCGTCGACGCGCACTGGTACTGCACCGCGGCGCTCTTGCTCTGCAGGACGGAGAAGAGCACCGGAACGTAGCGCGCCTTCTCGTAGGGGTTTGCGCGGATCATCTGATGGCAAAACTCCACCACCGCCATCAAAAAAGGGCCCTCAACGTTGGCGAGGGTGTGCGAGTCGCGGAAGTCGCTGAGGTAGGCGGCGGCGCGGTCCGGCGCGAAGGCGGCAAGGAAGTCAAGCCCATTGCGGCAGGTCGGGACGTCCGACTCGGTGCGCATCGCAGCCTCGACCAGCTCCGGCGCATCCGGCAGCAGCTTCGGGAACTTCCTGAAGATGTTGTGCACCGCCAGCACCGCGCTGCGGCGCACGTAGGCGACCTTGTGGGACAGGTTCTGCACAACGGCGGACACGAGCGGCTCGATCAGCTCCACCTCGTTCACCTTGCACAGGAAGCGCAGCGTGAGGCCGCGCACGTACTCGTTCGGGTGCAGCAGGTCGTTGCGCAGAAAGCTGCAGATGAGGATGATCACGGAGAGCAGGTTGCCATCCGCGTCGCGCTTGTCCACCACCTCCCAGAAGTACAGGACCAGCTTCTTGATGAGGTGGTCGTCCATGGGCGTGATGTACCGGATCACCGTCATGATGAGGTGGTTCTGCGGCTCACCGTTCACGTGCATGCGGATAATTGTCATCATGGCATTGGCCCGCGCGGTTGTGTCGCCCTTCTCGAGTGCGTCCTTGATCTCCTTTGAAGAGAGCGCGCCGGCGGTCTTGCCGAGGCCGACCAGCAGCGTGCTGCTCTCCTCCTGGCTCGACACCGTCACCTCCGCCATGGCTAGACAATGTGCTGATCACGCTGTCGACAGAGAAAAAAAAAAAGAGAACGAGGTACGGTTTGGGAATCGGTGCACTGTGCGGGTGCGCCACGTGGGAGACGGGTGGAGAGGGGGAAAAGGGGAGGGGAGAGGGAGGGATGAAGCGCTTTGGCTGTGCAATGAGGAGAAAGCAATAGAAAAGAAGCGAGACGACCCTTGCTGATGCAGTGACCTGGAAGGGAAGGGGGAGAGCAACAGGGGAGGGGGTTTGAGATGTCAGGAGTGGGTGCAGGAGAAGGGAGGGAGGGAGGGAGGGAGGGAGAGGGGCACGGCAGTGCAATAGCTGGCCGGGTGCCGCAAAGCTGTGGCACACGGCCATTGACGTATGCGTGCCATCGCGACGCCAATGGAGAAGGACAGAGAGGAAGGGAGCGCATGACCTCGACGAGTCCTCTGCGCGCACGCACCGGCCCCTCTCGTCATCATTTCATTCACACGCATCTCCCCTTTTCCTGTCTTTTTTTTCTTTTCTGAAAAGGAGAGGGCACCGGGGGGAGGGGGGGGGGGGCAAGGTCGTGGGGGTGGAAGGCGCTGGGCACACCTGATGCAGTCACCCTTGCTCAGCCAAGTGCATGGTCCCTCACGGTGACCGGGACGGCACCTGCTCTGTGCGCGTGCTAGCCAACGCTTCAGGCATGCACGTTGCGCATGTGTTTGTGTGTGTGTGTGTCTGTCTGTGTCTGTGTGTTTCGTATGTATGTTGTGTGTTTTAAACGTCTATGTTGCTACCATTTCATTTTTTTTCTTGTGTGTTCTGTCTTTGGTTCGTCGTCGCGTCAGGGAGAGAAACAAAAAAGGGAAAAAAGGGGAAAAAACGTCTAATGTCCGCCGAGACGCAACTCCATTCTGCAATCGACGAGGGACGAGACAAGCCAAGTATATATATAAAAAGAAAGAAAGAAGGCCAAAAATGAGGCCGAGGCGGATAGAGTGCATTTGACATGCAGAGTGAGAAGAAAGCAGAAAAGAAAAAAAAGAACGAATGCTGATAGGGGAATAGAAGCGTTTGAGAAGGTTTGGTGGAAAGAGAGGGTGGGGGGATGGGGGATGGGGGGGGATACACACACACACCTAAGTCGAGGAGGTACAAGAGTCGTCTGGCAAGCATCCACACACACACACACACACACACACAATCAGACACAGACAATAAGACACCCATGATCACCCGCCCACCAACAGTAAAAAAAAAAAAGCAAGCGTGGAATAAGAATACAAGAAAGAGAGAAAAGAGCCAAGGAGGCGCAAAGAGGATAGGTGGATACGTGAAAGGCAAAGAGAGCTCAGGTGTGTCCGCCCCCCCCCTTCCCCTTCCCTAGAAAAGAACAAGACAGGTGACCCTCGACCAGCGGCAGTTGTGGGACAAGAGTAGAGAGGGAAGGGATGCGAAGGCGAGGGGAGGGGAGGGGATGCGGAGGCGAGGGGAGGGGAGGGGAGGGGATGCGGAGGCGAGGGGAGGGGATGCGGAGGCGAGGGGAGGGGAGGGGAGGGGAGGGGATGCGAAGGGGAGGGGATGCGGAGCGGAGGGGATGCGGAGCGGAGGGGATGCGGAGCGGAGGGGATGCGGAGCGGAGGGGAGGGGAGGGGGCAACCAGGACTGCGGAGATGCACTCGCGAATGAAGAAGCAGCTGGCGCAAAGAGAGAGAGAACACAAAGCAAGGAGAAAAAAAAAAGAACGGAGGCAGTGGCAGCGAGGAGTGTACGCAACGCGTATCACTGAGCAGCAGCATACACACACGAGCCCACACGCTCTCCCCGGGGTTTGCACCCATCACCGCAGCGACAGCTCCGAGGTGCGGGAGCATCAAAAGCACGTCCACATCAGCTGCTGCGCCGGCTGCCCCGGGGGGCGGGGCTCCTCGTGACGCGGGTCCGGCGCCAGACTTTCACGGTTGTGGCTCCACGCGGGCTCCAGCCCACCATTGGCGTGGCGCGGCGCGGCGGCGACGTCGTCGTGACACGGGTCTGACGAAGGCAGGGGCAGGGAGGCGGGGAAGAGCTGCCGCGGGTCGTGCGGCCATGGGTGCAGCGAGGGGCACAGCCGGGATGCCGCCTCGGGGCCGCCCCACCGGATGACGTGCACCACGTGCTCGCCAAACTGAAAGCCGCGGCAGTACCCTGACCGTGGGTGCGCGATGTGCAGCCACTCGTCCACCGTGGGCGGCGGCGGGGTTGCCGGACTGTCGACCCGCCCCGACGTGGGAGGGGTCAGACCTGTGTGGCATTGGTCCATGGACGAGGGGGTGATGTAGCGGGGGACGCCGCAGCTGTAGTGGACCCACCCCTTCATGTCCCCCTCTACAAAAAAAGTCTCGCCAGGCAGCAGGTGACACGACGGCTTCTGCTCCTCCGTGGCCTGCGGCGCCTCGTACACGCTCACTTTCACGTTCGGCCTACACACCTGCAGGCGGTGCACAGGAACCACCCTGGACGCCTGGTCCGGCTTCGGGACTTTCGCGATGGTCTCCAGCCGCGTCAACACCTGGGAGGCCGTGGGTCGATTCCGCGGGTCCACGTCAAGCATCGAGGAGACAACGGAGAGCACCGCGAGCTCCTCTAACGTGAAGGGGCGGTCGCCTTGTTTCTTAGCGGCAGACACGAAGGACTTCGCGGTGCGCAAGCGCTGCGAACGCGAGGGCTTCTCCCGGTAGCTGCGCGCCATCATGTCACGGAAGTCGCTACTCTGGTGGACTTGAGGCGGTTTCCCCGTCACGAGGCGGAAGAGCGTGACGCCAAGACTCCAGACGTCCCGTGCGGTCGGCAGAGTTTCCCCAGGGCCGTCGATCGAGCACACCTCGGGCGCCATGTAGGACTGTGTGCCCACGTTACACTCCGTCAGTAGATTCGACTCCTCGAGTCCACAGGCGAGTCCAAAATCAGCAATGCGCACGTACGGGGGGAGCGGCCCACCAACGGGGCCGCCGTCACGCTGCACCGCAGACGGGGAAGCGCGGCTCACCACGAAGTTCTCTGGTTTCACGTCGCGGTGCAGGACGCCGCAGCGGTGCACCGCCGCCAGTGCGCTGGTGCACTGCACACAAATGGACAGCAACACCAAGGGTTCGTACGTGTAGTTGCACGCCGCCGCGTAGTCGGCCAAGTCGCAGTCGCCCGCCTCCATCGGCAGCGTCACGGCACCCGCGCGGCTGTCGAACCACGGCTCGTGCATCCCAATGACATAGGGGGAGAATTGCACGCGGCGGCACAGCTCGACCTCGCGGAGCGCCATCACCACCGCCATCGCCGCGTCTCCGAGTTTCTCGAAGCGGCGGAGGCAGAGGCACTTGAGGGCCACCCTGTTCCACACCCCGGGCCACGTGTGCCTGTACGCCAGGACGACGGTGCCAAAGGACCCCGCACCCATGTGTTTGGACGTGCGCACGTAGCCCGGGGCGTCTCCGCTGTACACTGCGGTTTCGCAGGCTCTCACCGTATCGACAAAGGCGGCCATGTTCTTCTGTGTGGAGGTCAGTGAAGGGGTGGCGACGGGAGGGTCGGTGGGGGAGGCGGAGCGGCGCTGGGCAAGGTGCTCGTCTGGATTCATCGGTGTTGGCAGAAAGGGGAGGGGGAAGGGGGGAGGGGGGGGCGGTGAGACGGGGAGCGGGATGAGTACGGCTTGTGACGTACGAGTGTGGGGACGTGTGGGAGGTGCGGATAGCGTGCTTTCTCCAGTGCGGTGGCGGGGGAGCGAAGAATGGGGAGGGGGGGACGGAGGATGGGGAGGGGGGGACGGAGGATGGGGAGGGGGGGACGGAGGATGGGGAGGGGGGGCGAGGGATGACTATGCAGACGTCTATCCGATGCGAGACGATGCATGTAGTGAGCAGCGGCGCTGTTTTGTTTTGCGCAGCTGTGGGGCGGCCTCGAACGAATCCTCGAGACACACACACACACACACGTATACATCAAGAGAGGTGAACGGCGTTCAAGGGAGGGAGGGAGGGGAGGGGGGCGGAAGCTGAGGGAGGACTCGGGCATTCCCCGGTTGTAGTGAAATAGCGGTAGCAGAGGAACGTGATAGCAGCAAGAACCAAGGTCACACACACACACACACGTATAGGTGACGGAATCGACTTGATATTGCTACGCATGCGGCTTTGACTGGAGGAGTTCAAGCACCGTCAGACTGGGAGGTTTAAGCGGTGGCAGCTGCGTGGGCTCGGGCAGTGTCGAAGAAAGACTCACGCCGGGCTGCCACACTGCTTTCGCCCCTGTTACGGATGCTGCTGCCGATTCTCCGGTAGCGAGGCTCTCCTCAGGGCCTGGCGGCGCGCGTGTTGCTAGCAGGTAGTCCAGTGCGTCTCGCACCGCAGACGCTGACGGCCGCTGACGGAAGTCAGTGGCCAACATTCGCGCGGCGACCTGCAGCACTGAATGCGCCTCCCCACCGAGCAGCCTTCCGCGCACGTCAAAGTACGGCACGTGCACAGCAGTCTGGCACTTCTGTTGTCGGCTGTGCGAGAGCCTCGGTGGGCATGGCACCACGTGCGGCAGCGCCCCTGTGGCGATAAGAAAGAAGGCTGTACCAAGGCCCCGCACATCCCCCGCGGTGGACAACGCCTCCTCGTCCGCGCTTGTCTGCCCCTCAGGCACCGTGAGGGCCCGCGCGCCGTCGGTTCTGGAGAGCCGCGACGGCGCTGCAACGTCCAGAGCGCAGGCGCTGCCGAAGCTTGTGAGGCGCACGCGTGGCGGCCACGCCGTCAGGGCCGGCTGCTTCGGGGCCGTGGTGTTGACAACGAAGTGCGACGCCTTCACGTCGCGGTGCAGGACGCCGCAGCGGTGCACCGCCGCCAGTGCGCGGGTGCACTGCACACAAATGGACAGCAACACCAAGGGTTCGTACGTGTAGTTGCACGCCGCCGCGTAGTCGGCCAAGTCGCAGTCGCCCGCCTCCATCGGCAGCACGAGGACACCCGCGCGGCGGTCGAACCACGGCTGGTGCATCGCAATGACATAGGGGGAGAATTGCACGCGGCGGCACAGCGTGACCTGTCGCACGACAGCCTGCACCGCCGCCGCAAGAGCATCGAAGGAGGACGACATCGGCACCGGAATGCGCTTCAGAGCGACAACGTACTCGCGCTGGGCGTTGCAGCAGCGGCGCGCGAAAAAGACGCGGCTCGTCCGGCCAACGCCGATCACAGAGTCCGTCGTCGTGTAGCCCGGGGCGTCACCGTCGTAGGTCGACACGGTGACCGTCCCCGTGGCGGGTGCAAGCACGCGGATGCGGAGAGACGCTTTGGGGCTGTCCGGTGTGGAGTCCTCCGTAGAACGGCGAGGGGCGGCGGTGCAGTCGGCCGGTGTGTCTGCGCTGCCCTCGACGGCAGCTTGCTTGGCCGCTATCACGCATGTCATCGCGGCACCCCCCGCCGCTTTGAACTCCTGCCGCATACGAAGAGAAGAAGAGGAGGGATCACTACGGCGCAGCACCCGGGGCTGTCACCCATTCATACGTGTGTGTGTCTGCGTCTGTGTGTGTGTGTGTGTGTGTGTGTGTGTGTGTGTGTGTGTGTGTGTGTGTGTGTGTAGTGTGTTTGGTGAGGAGGGAAGTTTGTCCTTCCAGCAGTCTGTGCACCGCCGCACGTGCGGAGAAGCGAGCCGACAACCGCAAAGCATGCAAAGAAGGAGTCTGTGTGTGGGGGGAGAAAGACAACGCAAAGCGGAGAGAGAAAGAGGCGTGTGAGTTCAAACGACACAGGGAAAGCGGCAGTCGACTGCAGACTCGGCAAGTGTTTTCTTTTTTTGTTTGTTTGTTTGGTGGCTGCTCGGCTGCCCTTCCTCGTCATCTTTGCCGCACCCCTGTGTGCCTGGCAGGAAGGACTGGCTGCGCTTGTGCACTTTGCACCGCTTGTGTTTTTTTTTCTTCCGCGGCGGTGTGTCATGTGAGATTGCACGTTTTTCCCTCCACTGTGCACAGGCCGCGCATACGCGTTTTTTGACTTCTTCTTGTGAAATCCTTTTTTCTCTTTTTGTGTGTGTTTGTGTTTTCATTTTTTTTTCCTTCCCTCAGACTGTAAGGAGACCGCGCTGCCACTGTTGAACAGGACAGAGACGCACCCCACGTGGACGTGCGGTGGTGCCAGGGAGGAACGTTGTTGTGACTGCTGATGTCGTTCTTTTTGTTGTTTCTTTCCGTGAGTGGGTGAATGGTGGGGGGAGGGGAGGGGAGAAGAGTCTCACAGCCTTCCGCCCCCCCCCCTCCCTCCCCCCTGTGCGTCTCTTCGTGCCCCATAACGACTCTCTCTGTCTCGTGTGTCGTGTGACAAGGCGCGCTTTGAAGATAGTGTCGCGTGAGTCGGCGCGTTGAGGGTGGGTGGGCGGCGCGAGAGATGAGCGGTACCTGCCGTCACTCCCCTCACCATCAGATCTTCGTGGCGGTGAGGTAGTCCACGAACGTGTACCCGACCTCCCCCCGCCGCCACGCCGCGAAGCACGTGTCGGGGTTGGCCAACACGGCCGTCACACCGCTGCGGGTGATCTCAAACCCCGTCGTGCCGTTCACAATGACAAGCCGCGGCATCGGAATGAAGGGGCGGATGGTGACGCCGGCATCCCGCGAGACCCACGTCGCGCCATCGCGGTGGGCGCAGTGGAAAAACCCAAACGACCGCGTCACATCCATCATCTCCTTCGACGCCAGCGAGATGGCCACGACGACCAGGTCGGGGCTGTGCCGCTTGTGGACCGCCTGCAGGTACCGCATGAATGCAATGGAGCGCTCCGACTCCGTGAAGAAGAGCAGGCCGACGATGCGGCCGCGCATCATGCCGCGCCCGCAAACGGCCCCACTCGGGCTGTGCAGGCGGTCCGCATTCTTTAAGTAGTCGTTCATCAGCTCCGGATGCTGATAGGGCACGAAGCGCTGGTCGAGCATCTTGAGCTCCTCGCGCTGCTCTGCAAGCTTCGTCGCGCCGTCGCCGCCAAAGGCGCGGCTGTCCGTGTCGCGCGGCTTCAGCGTTGCCTCCGTCATGAGCCGCAGCAGCCGTGTGAGGGTGACCTGCTTACGGTCCACCATCGAGAACTCACCGGCTCCGAAGGTGTGCCGCATCGTGGCCCGCTCGAGCGTGTCCGGCGTGGCTCCAGGGCCCCTCCGGTCCCCACCCAGCCAGTTGACGCCGCTGTCTGGTGTGGTGTGCTCGCTGCCGCCCGTGCCGGCTGCATCGCCGAGCGGCGGCGTCGCCGTCTCAACCTGCTTTGCGTTCCCCCGCACTGTGCCACCGCCCTCGCTGCGGAGGCTGCTGATGTTCGCGTCGATGCCGGCAGGTGGCCGGTCGCGCCACGCCTCGGCCTTCCAGCTATACGACGCCGCGTCGAGCCCCGCACCAGACGGGGCGTGGTGTGCGGCGTTGTCGGCACTGTCGTAGAAGGTCGCGCCAAAGGCGGGGCCGGTGGCGGCGTGCGTGCTGGTGGTGGTCTTGTTGAAGTTGTCCTCGGAGGCGGAGCGTCGAGCACTGCTCCGACGAAATGCTGCACCCGACGACGCCGACGCTGCTTTCGCTGAAGACGATGCAGCAGCAGCTGCGGGCAGGGGTGTGGGCCGGGAGGCGCGACTGCCCACGAGGGCGGCGTCGAGCGTTGGGCCGGAGGTCCGCAGCGTCGGAGCAGACCAGCTGCCAGGACCCTTGCGCGAGGTGCGCAGACCAAGGCGCGTAAAGCGCATCTTCAAAGCTCGTAGCACCCTCGATACAAGTCTCGCACGCGGGTGCAGAGATGCGTCACGTAGGAGAGCGTAGGAGACGGCAGCGCACACGCCTCTGCTGCTCGACGGAAAAGAAAAAAAAGAGGCTGGAGTGTGCTGATCGGTAGCGCTATCTTCGTCGATGTGGAAGATAGGGAGAAAAAAAAGTGTGAGGGAGACGCGGCTACGCAAACCCGGGGGGAAGCAGGAAGGTGAAGCCGACGGCCATGGACAGAGGAGGAGGAAGAAAGTCACGACAGAGAGGTGAGGCAGGGTAGAGTATCAGTTAGGGCAGCGACGTCACCCGAAGCCGCAGCGCCGTGGGGCTGCGCGGGAGAGAGAGAGAAAGGAGGAGGAGGCGAGAATGAAAACAGGCCTCCGTTTCCTTTTACGTTTGTGTTGTTGTTGCCGTCCTCCCGGGATGCGCCATCGGCGTCCACGCGCCGCGTGCCCCATCTTCACTGTCGTGACCGCGTGAGAGACAAGGAGAAGGCACGAGGCAGGCAGACTCGTGCTGGAGACGAGAGCGGCCAGGGAGTAAGAGCTGCGCCACTGCCCGCGCACTCCCCATGTCCTCTTTCCCTTCGTTGGACTCCCTCCCTTTGCCGCGAAGGCGCTGGCGGTGTCGACACGCGGCTCTGGCATCTGGACTCACACCAGGAGACCACCAAGCCGGACTCGCCCCTGCTCTGCGCTACAGTCAAGTGTACGCGTGTGTGTGTGTGTGTGTGTGACAGTCACGTGCCCCTGTGTGCAATGCCATCCCGTGTGTGTTTTTTTTTCTTTTCATTTCTTTTTTGGGGGAAGGGGACGGCTTTGACGAGCTCAGCCGTCCAGTTTTCCCAGAGCCACCCCTCCACAGACAGACGGGGGGAGGGGGAGGGGGGGGGGGGGGTAGTCGTCAATGATCGCTTCCTTTGCTGTGTCCTTTTTTTGTGTTCATTGAGTCGCTTCGCCATGCACCATCTTTCTTTCTTTTTGTTCTGTTCCGCTTCAAACGCACGCCGACTGCACACCCCATCCCATCCCCGAAATCTCCCTGTGTCCCGGCTAAACCCAAGTGCGTGCGCGTGCCTCGTCCGTCTCTTGGGGCCCCTCCCCCGCACACGACTCCCCGCTCCCCGCACGTGTGTCCAGCTTCAGCGCCGTCCACCCACAGACTTGATGAGACCGAGCGGCGGGTGTACGAGGAGAAGAGGAGGGGGTGGGCGGGTTGAGGAGGGTGCAGAGGAAGCCAGCGGGGATGAAGAAGAGTGTCTTCCTTCACCCCCACCCCACTCCCTCCCTCTACCGCCACTTCACACAGACATGTGCAGTATGGGGGGAGGGGAGGGAGGGCTGCACGGAGGGACACGAGGAGGTACAGAGAAACGGGTCACGGACACAAGCACGGGGGAAAAAAAAAGAAACACAAACCGCAGCAACTACACACAGAGAGCGGAAGGAGGAGAAGGGGGAGGCCATGTCGCAGAGAGAGGGAGGAAGGGAGGGTGGGGGGAAGGGAGAGTGGCAACGTGTGAAAGAAGAAAGAGGTGGTTGGAGGGGGGAGGACGGACGGACGAACGGAGACAAAGGGAGGTGGGAGGAGGAGGAGGGAAAAAAAAAATGAAGAAGATACCGAACAAATGGACTGAACACGGAGACAGGCGGCGGTGGCGGCGGTGGTGGGGGGGGGGGGGGGGGGGCGAAAGGGAAGTAGCGGGCGTGCAGGTGAGGGGAGGGGGGGGCAGCGGCTTGTTGTCTGGTCGGTCCTCGAGCATGCGGCGGAGGGGGCGGGGCGGGGAATGAGGAAAGTAAACGATGGTCGTATATATGATTGATAGAGCCATCAAACCACGCGAGGCAACACACAGCCGCCCACCCTCCGCATGCTGCACAACACCCTTTTTTCTCTCTCTCATTCCCCTTCTCCTCTCTGGGTCTTCCTTCTGTGTGTGCGCGCATGTGACTTCCAGCCGAACACACCGAGAGAGAGGGACGCGCGCACCGACTGAGGGCAGGTGGCGCTTGCATGCCGCACGGCACATGCACAAGATTGTCGAATAGTGCGAGAGGGAAGAGATACAGAAGGGAGGGAAGGGGAGGGAAGGAGAACCAGACGGGGAAAGAAAGAAACATCATGTACATCACTGTAGGTAGAATTCACAAGAAAGAAAGAGTGATCGTCAGAGTGCATCAAGAAGACTCCCTTTTTTTTCCTATCTCGTCGTTGCCGGGTTAGAGACAACGATGAAAGGCAACCCGTCCCAACAACACGCACACCAAGAGAGAGACGAAGGGATCGGGGATCGTGGTGGGGGGGGTGAGGTGCCGAGGCGCGCGGGAGGGAGGGAGGGGAAGACGGAGAACCCAGGGACTGGGCTGGCGCAGTGTCGCCCAAAAAACAAAAGTCAATGCGATGCGAACACGCACGCGCTGGTCACACATACACAGAGAGAGAGCGAGACGTTGGCGCGAAGTTGGGCGGACGGGGGGGAGCGTGAGCCAGGCATGGAGAGCAGGGTATTCCCGTGGGGGAGGAACAAAAGGGAAGAAGCTGGCAACGCCGAGCTTCGCCACACAACCCTCCCGCTTTCTTCATCTTGTGCACATTGTCACGCTCCTCAGCTCCCTCCTCCTCCCCCCTCCTCCATACACACGCGGCACCACACGGCCCCTACCCATACACACACACACACACACCACACGAGCACACGAGCACACCGCCCACCAGACCTGCCATGAGCAACCAAGAGAGGAAAATGGGCAAAGGACCCACACACACACACACACACAAACACACACACGTGAACGCACACAAGAAAAGAAAGAGAAGGGAAGGTCGGGGAGGGAACAAAAGCGAAAGGAGGGAGATGAACAAAGAGGGGGGCGGCAAAGTGTGTGTTCTTCGCGAGAGGATGACGCGGCGAGAGAGGGAAGGGGGGAGCGGCGTGCCACATGCAAGGCGAAGGCCGTTCTCACGGCCTCCACACACACCCCCCCGCCACCTTCTGCTTCCTTCTCTGTCTTCTAATTTTGTTTCTTTTTCCGTGAAATCCGTCTCCTTGATGCTCGACAAGTGTTCACCAAGGAGCTGCAAGACGAGAACCTCCCTGCCGCATTATGGCAGTGTACACCACACCACCCCCCGACCCCTTCGCCTCACCTCACTTCACGCCTTCCATTCCTCCTTTTCCTTCCTGAGCCCTTTCGTCCCCACGCCGTACCCCTCTCCCCCTCCCCCCCCTCCCCCCAGACCTAGTTGTCCATGGGCCTGTGTATGTATTTGTGTGTGTGTGAGGGGGGAAGGGGGGGAGACGGCATGTTGCCATGTTGCCCTCTTCTCTAGCGAAACGTCCCGCCCGTCTCGTCAAGGGGCGACCCACAAAAAGGTTCACGGCGGGACGTCCCCTCCCTTTCGCCTTCCTAGAAACGATCTTGCTTGACACCCCACCCCCCCCAAACACACACGCCGACACAGTCGTACTCAGGTCAGCTACACCACAACCACTGTGCACATCACCCTCCCCCCTCCAGCTTGCTCTGCCTCCTTCCCCCCCCCCCCGCGTTTCCTTGTACGTCACTGCGGCTGCATGCTGGAGACGCAGGGGGTCGGAATGGTGGACGTGCGCAAGTGGAAGGAGTGTAGGAGAGAAGCGCAGCTGCCACACCGGCTGGGGGAGAAACTGAAGAAAGGAGGGAGGGGGCCCAGCCGAGGAAAGCGTGAGGAAGGGGGGAGAGAGTAGAGGTGGGGCGGAGGTGCGAATGGGGAATACGCAAGGGGGGGGGGCACGGCGAAGCCAGGGGGTTAGGAGGGGGGCCGGTGCCACGCGACGACGGGAGAATGCGGCTGCAAGATGTGTCCAAGGAAGAAGCGGAAGAGAAGGAGGTGGTGGCCTTGATTGGAGGGGAGGGGGGAGGGGGAGGGGGAGGGGAAAGAGGACAGGCGGAGGGGGCGATCTACAAAATTGGAAAAAGGCAAAAAAAAACAGGACAATATAAAATGGGAAGCCACAAATCAACGGCGGGCAGGACAAGTCCTCCTTCCCTCCCTCCCTCATTCCCACCACTCCCTTCCTTCCCTTCCTTCCCGGCCACGGCCACACACGTACGCACACACACACGCACGCACACCAATACCAACTCACACACGCGCAGACACGCAGACAGACAAACAGACAAAACGGATCGTGGAAAGGAAAAAAAGGGAGGGGAAGAGGGAAGAGGGAGGAAAGAAACACACACGCACGCATGCACTTGACACGCCGACAGTCGCTGGGCAAACGTAAACAAGAGGGGGGAGGGGCGAGTGACACGACAAGTAGGCCCAAAAAGATGACCAGCCCACACCCTCTCGCCGCACCCCTTCCCCTCCCGCCCCCTCCACCTCGTTCGCTGGTCGCTTCTCTCTATCGATCAGCGGGTTGGTACGGTGGGGGGGTAGGTGGGAAGTGGTGACGCAGAGCCCCGATTAAAACTATGCACACAGACACACGAACACGCGTTCGGGGGGTTGGCGAACGTACCCGACGAAGAGACGGGGGGCAGGGACGGGACGGGACGGGGGAAACACGGAGTGCGCCAGGCATGCAAACCCAGCAAAAAGTTTGGAGGACGGAAAGGGGAGAGAGAGGGGGGGGGAATAACAGTCGTGGAGGATAAGAAAAAAAAAGAGGCGGCCATGCACCGGCGCACCACTGCAGCCGTGGTCGTTTCCTCTTCAAGTCCCTCCCTCTTTCCTTCCGGCCTCAAGCCCGGCGCACACCATCACCACCACCGCCGCCGCCGCCCAGCCTCCTCTCTGTTTTGCCTGCCCCTCGCCCTTAACCAAGAGCTGCCCTGGACCCCGCTTGGCTGCATACTAGTCAACATTCACCCACCCATCTCGTTCCGTCTCCACCGTAGAGCGTTGAGGAACGGAGTGAGGGGGGGAGGAATGTGAATGGGAAAGAGGAAGGGTCCGTGCAGGAGTGCCTCTTTCTTTTCCAAAGGGAGGACAGGGGTGGACTCTCCTCGGGGGGGAGAGGGAGGCGTGGAGGAGAGGAGGGAAGGAGAAGGTGGTTCATCTTGTGCTACTCCTGGTCGGCTCAGCCTTCTACTTCTTGTCCTTCTCCGCCTGGCGCTGGCGGTACTCCTCAGAGAGCGGGAGAGCGTCCATCTTGGAGCGGAGCCGTTCACGCGGCCCTCAATGAACATCTCCGTCTCGCACGGGTAGACGACGACGGAGGCTATCCACTCGCCGCTCTCCTGCTGCTCCAGCTTCGTCTTGCCGAGGGCCTTGAGGTCGCAGTCCTCGTTGAAGGTGACCTGCACGTGCATCTCGTACTGCGTGGTGTCGTTGTAGTACGCCCACTGCTTCTTCTTCTTGTTGACGATGCGGAAGAGGAGGCCGTTGTCCTTCTCGAAGCCCTTGGTCACGTCCTCACCCTTGAAGGTGGGCTTGCCGTTCACATAGGTGACATTGCTGCCCTCAGTCGAAGCACCACAGCCCATTGTGATTGACGGGGGGGTTGCGTAGCGGAGAGAGGGATAAGAGGGGAAGAGGTGGCGGGGGGAGGGGGGAGGGGGCGATGCCGTGGAAGGTGGCGGCGGAGAGAGCTGGCGTAAACAAAAGACGGAGGCAATGGGCGAAGGAAGAAAAGAGAGAATGGCGAGGGGAGAGTAGAGCGCGTGACCTGAAGACTGGACGACACTGTGCGTGGATGTGGTGCACGGCAGCGAGAGGCACGAGGGAGTGAGTGGTGAGCGTGAAGCAGGAGCGCGTGGAAAGCAAGGTAGGAGGAGGAGGGGGGGGAAGAGGGAGGAGAATGGGAGTAGAAGCGGACGTGAGGGAGTGTGGGCCTGCGCATTGTGCATGTGTGTGTGTGCGTGCACACAGAGAGAAAGACTCAGGACTCCGATAGCCCTCTAGAGGCGAAATGCATGGAAGGGTGTTAGGGCCGTGGATCGAGCGCTGTGTGAGGAGTTCTTGTCTGGGATCCGTGTCAAACGGGTGCCTTGCAGCCGGAACACAGGCAAAACAAGCTGTGTGGTGTGAGGTCATATCATGTGTGTGTGTATGTATCTGTATGTAGGTCTGTTTGCCGTGTAGACAGAAAGCGAGGAACCTCTCCTCACCCTCTTCTTTTTTTTTCTTGGGTCACGGCAGCACAGGCAGGTGGGTGCGGAGGATGAAGGGTGAGGGTGGGGCGCGCATACACATCTCCGTACGCGAGGACGTGAGGGACGTGAGGGAGGTGGGGGAAGGGGGGGGGGGGGGGGTACGGGCATCTGGAAGAGAGGAACAAAGAAGGGGGGAGGGGCTCGTTGAAACAAGAGTTGGAAGGAAGCGACGTGGGAGCACGGCAAGGGAGGCAGAGCAGTTGGGGAAGCAGCGCGGCATTCAACTTTTTTTTCCCCCTTCCTTTTCACCTCGTTCTCACCCCCTCCCCATCAGTCATCGCACAACACCGCCTCCAGAGTCCTCAATCAACGAAGACGAGTAGGCTCCCGCATGACTTCCGCATACCCCTGACCGGCCTCCGCTCTTACGCCACACCTCACG